>BMAV01005270.1:243737-285824 GCA_019973955.1 Trichonephila inaurata madagascariensis
TTTTTTGGACGAAAGGAGAGACCATGAACGCCGATGGCGTTGGAGAACTGGAAACAACGTCTTAGGGAAATGGGCAAGTGCCCTTCGGACAAAGGATTGATCTCCTGTGATATAGACTGAATGCACTGGCTTGGCGTAGAAACTGTACTTTATTGCTTCAATTATAGTAATCTCCTGAGCAAATAAATAATTCTTTTATTTCAAAATTAGGTTGTGACAAATTTTTGCACGTTATCTACTCACGACGTCACACGATACTGTTATTTAACTGTTGTGTGGGACCGCTTTGAACTACATCACAGCCGGTGAGAATCTTTCATGGGAAGCGTACACAATCCCCGGTTAAAACTGAAAAAGGCTTGTTTCATTACGTCACTGGCATCTCTGTTCACAGGCGAAGAACTAATCTCAATCTCTCCTTCTTAATTGTGACTGATAATACTCAACGTGGACACAGAAGCCTCAGCGCCAGATTATGATTGGCAAGCTTATGATCCTATTTCTATTTTCGGTTTTCGTCGTTCGGTATCAATTGTCGGTGCATCTAGAGTAACTTCCAAATTCGACGGAGACTCAGATGCAGATAATGTTATTGAGAAGTCGAATGAACCGATTAATTTGATTCTGTACTGATAGATTCAGTCTGACGGAGAAATTTCATCATACCTGAACTTTAAACCTGGTTGGATACAACTCTTTAAGCTTTTCTTTTTCTTTTTGCTCTGCACCAGATTCCCATTTTCTCCCTTTATCTCTATCTCTCTTAGTGCCAAAGCCTGATATAATTGATAAATTAGGAAAAATGCCTAGCACCACTATTATTTATTCTCACATCAAATACTTTTAAAATTTTTAATATGATACAGAAACATGAAGCGAGACTGCATCTGTGCATGCGGTAATTAAGTTGGCTTTCTAATGATGGAAAATTCCGAGTTATGCCCCGTCTCTGACCGGGGACTCCAGCGAATGTTGCCAGACTAAATATGAGCGAAGACGACAAAGTTGAGAAATTTTTAATGAAAGAAAAGGGAAAACACGAATTATTTATTCATATGCTTTCATGCACCGATAAAAAAAAAATCGATATATCAATTTTTCGATATCTTATGGCGAAAAATAGTTAGAGTTGAGAATATTCTAATTTATTAATTATAAAAAGCCTTGTGACGCACACTTTTGGATTTTCCTTACTTTTCGTTTAATTTATTGCAGCTTTGAGGCGCGAGGCCATATGCACCGCGAGGCCGTGGGCAGTGGCCCACACCGCCCACGCCTTACACCATATCTGCTTTATAGAAAATTTTACGTGACACAAAATACAAAGTATTTCATATCATTGTAAAGAAAATTTATAACTGAATTCAATACGAAATAGAAAATTCAAATATTTACAAAGCAAAAAAATTCTGCTGCAATAACTGTCGATATACATTAGATACTGATGATAGCGGAGAGTTATCAGAGCTTAGTGAGGTTGCCTTTGTTCTTTGTTACAGCTTCACATTGATGTTTTATTGAACTGAAAACATTTTTAAGCTCTTCTTTCGTTATTACATGATGCCAGAAAACAACTATATCCTCAATTAATTCCTTTTTATTTCATGGGTACTTCATTCGGACAAGAGTTTTCAAACGGTGCCACAAGTTTTCGATAGGATCGAGGTCAGGACTGTTTCCTGGCCAGGACAACAACTCAACGATCTTAGAACAATATCAATCTTTGAATTACTTTACTGTGCAGCAAGGAGCCGAATCTTGCTGAAAAATATACGAAGCATTATTGGTAAATAGATCCCTTATGGAAGGCAGAAATTTGGGTTCTAGAATGGTGTCAATCTATTTCATGACATTCAGTGTCCCAGCGATGATATGAAAGTGATCGATACTATCTGCTGATATGCATGACTAAATGATAAAACTGTGTGGGTACTTCCCACTTGCCAGGATGCAGCATTTCTGCTATTCTACATCTTACATATTTTAGGCTATCATTACCGAATAACGATATTTTAGTTTCGTCCTTCTATATGACTTGTGACCAATAATCATTTGTCCAATTAATGTGATCCATTGCCTACTGTATTCCCTTTTAGTGCTGTTGTAAATGGAGATACGGCCTTTTTCGTGGAATTCTACCTTTTAGTGTTACATCTGCTAATCTACTCCTGATTGTTCTTGAGCTGACAGAAACACCAGCATCACTCAGATCATTTCTGCTGGATGTCCATGAAATTCTTTTATCTCTGAAACATGGTATTTTTTTATCTTCTGTCATCAACAGATGTGGTGCATCTTTTTCGGCCTTTACCTGCTTTTTTTTTTAAAATTTGTCTCCTGACATCTTAAACAAAATTTTCCGTCTCCAGATGTAGTCACTGAACTACCCACCTGTTATGTAATTTTAACATAGGAAATACCACTTTCTCGTCACACATGTATCCAACCTACTCTTTTATTTGATTTCATTGCTTTTTGACTAAATATCATTGTTATCCAGGCCAGGAAACAGTCCTGACCTCAATCCTATCAAAAACTTGTGGCCCCGTTTGAAAACTCTTGTCCGAATGATGTACCCATGAAATAAAAAGGAACTAATGGAGGATAAATTGATTCCTGGCATCAGGTAATAGCGAAAGAAGACCTTAAAACTATTTTCAGCTCAATTAAACATCGATGTGAAGCTGTAAAAAAGAACAAAGGCAACCTCACTAAGCTCTGATAACTCTCTGCTATCATCAATATCTAATGTATATCGACAGTTATTGCAGCAGAATTTTTTTTTGCTTTGTAAATATTTGCATTTTCTATTTCGTATTGAATTCAGTAACAAATTTTCTTTAAAATGATATAAAATACTTTGCATTGTGTGCAACGTAAAATATTCTGTAAGCATACAAACTTAAAAAAAACATAACAATTTTAAAAAACATCCATAATTTTGGCCACCACTTTATATAAATAGTTTCCTTAAAAATAATGAATAAATAAAATGAGAATTTGGTAGAAAGTTTTAAAACCCAAATCTATTAAATAGTCGATTTCTTACTAGAACTTTATTGATACATATTGTCTCAACATAGGACAAAAAATTAAAGATATTTGAAATAATAAGTATTAAATTATTCACCACTACTTGTATATAACCCATTTGTTAATATTGAGGTAAGTATAGAAGAAATCGTTATTTTCCATACTAAAACCAATAAAAATTCTCACCATGTAGTAACGTTTCGAGAAGCTAAACTGTTTTCAGAAATATATTGCTGTTTTAATGCATTTTGAATCAGAGAAACAAACAGTTTTAAATTTATGTAATTGCTTTGGTTTATAATTTTTCCAATTTTCCAGATCTTATAATAGTATGCTTGCTATTTTTTATCCTTCCTCTCACAATTGCAACAGCTGAAAAAAGTTTATCTGAGCTAAAAATTACATTAGATTTTCATAGGAAACGTTCGATTCTCGGAATACTGTCAATAGAAACAAATAAACTGGAAAAACTGAAATACTCTTCTGCTATAGATATTATTATAAATGTGTTTGCCAAAAAAAAAAAAAAACCCAAGAAAAGTACCAATTGAAAAAATAGGCTAATTCTTAAGTAATACAAATTTTAAATACGTATGTTTGTGTGTACTTATTGGACACACATGTTTTATTTATGCTATCACATTTATTTTCCAAAAAAGATCTCCCAAGGAAATTTGATACGGAGCCACTGAGGAGTAGCTACGCCAGTGAAATTAACTCATAATACATAGTAGGTTCGAAATATGAGGCAGCCGCTGTTACGAGTGGACAGGGAGCTCAACGAAATATAAGACGAAAATGTTATCTTGCCTTTACTTACGACTTCAAAAAAAAAAAAAAAAGGGGGGGGGGGGGATGCCAGATGGGAAAATCTAGCTTCGTAGATGGTTAATTTATTCAAAAACGCAAGACTCAGTAATTTTTGTTGTGTACCGTATTCTTAAAGAATGGGGAATGAACAATCTGCAAGATTTACAAAAGTCTATAAAAATTAGAGAAAGCTCTCAACTATAATCTAAGATCATGGGTGTTCTATTTGCCATTTTAATTCATTTATACCATGGGAAAAGTTACTAAAACGACTAAATTTAAGTTTGACTTTGTTTACTCTATTGAAAAGAATAAGTGAGCTCGATTTAGATATTATGAATTGTAGAGGGCAGGCATTCAACAACGGTAGCTACATGAAATGGAAATAGAATAATTGCTCTAAATCTTCATGCTAATCAAGATGGACTTCTCATCTTCGGTCAAGCCTGTGTGCAGAACGCTTAAATGCACTTGCTATATTAAGCATCAAAAAAGAAATAGCAAAAAAAATTTAATTTTTCTGAAATAATTAATATATTAGCAAAAACAAAATCACACACTAAATAAACATGCTTTAATAGTATATGTGTTCATGTTTTTAATTTCTTTTTTACTTTACAAGGCATTAAAGGCTCCAAATGGTTTCTTGCACCCGGGCCCCTTTACAGAGAAGGACGGCCCTGTTTAGATGCTTACACGAAACCATTTACTCTTGATTCATAGGTTTGCTTAGTACAGTCCATATACCTCATGCTTTTGAAGCATATCGAAATGACAACAATATAACCCCAGAGCAATCACATTATTCTAAATACTAAACAAAAGGAATTTTACACCATGACTGAATTTAATATTTGTCAATCCTATTATGTTATAAGACCAGCTCTAGATTATCTCTCTCAGTGGTTTCCTTCTATCTCTTTCGTAGTCTTTTTCTCTTGGCCAGCGTTGTTAGTCCGTAAATGCAAGTCCTAGTATCGCTGTAAAGAGGTTGATGCACGTTAAATCCACTGAGACTCAAAATCCTCTTGTTAGTGTGGTGGGGAAGTTTAGAAAGAAGGTTCCACCTCAAGTGTTACTCTCTTCACTTGACCATGGTTCAAAATTACGAAGACAGCAACCAATAGCCCTTGTGTTGTTTCAATGTGTGACGTAAATTAAAAACAAATAATCTAGTCATCTATGCGTGTGTTATAGTAGTTAATAATTCCGTGAATCACACACAATTGACTGACGGAATAATTATCTTCCTTAATACTTAAGCATTAAGGAAAGATAATTGTTTTTGTTTACAGTTGTTGAGAGCCAATATGTACGAGTGTAATACGTTTTTTTTTTTTTTTTTTTTTATTATTTAAATTTTATTTTTTTTAAATATTTTTTTTTTTTTTTTTTTTTTAATATATAAAATGTAATTTTAAGAAAGAGCATACCTCCTCCACTTTGCAAATATAGTCGGACCTCTATTTAATGAAGTCACTAAATCTAGAAAAAAAGTTCGTTATATGGAAAATTTGTTATATAGAGGTTCAGCTTTCAATATACTTTATAAAGCCAGCTGGGTGAAGTAGTTGGTATGTCGCTGGCCTTCTGTACCCATGGCTGCGGGTTCGAACCCGGCTCAAGTCGGTGGATTTTTCTGAAGCAGAAAATCGACAGCGGCCATGTCGTAGGATTATACGGCATGAAAAAGATTACTTGAGTGTCCGTTTGGTGCGGATGCTCTCTGCAAAATCAAATTCCTAAGTACAAATTTCGCATCGGCAGAGCTCAGGTGCCTCCCTATGGGGAAGAAACTGGGTGTCAAAATTACTTGAGGTAATTGGTGTCACCTAAATGGTGCCGCAATAAAAAGTGATACCAACTCCTGCGGGAATGTACTAGGTCTCCAAAGGAAGAAATACCAATACGCAAACCCATTACAGAAATATATATATATGTATACTTTATAAACTACATAAAATAAATTTTAAATTTATTAATACCATATATTAAAAAAAGTAATAAGTTACACCTTTTTATAAATGAATACTTATTTATTTTATATGTCTTACCCATAAGAAAAAAAATAAGAAAAACTGCAAGGAAACCAAGAAAAAAGAATGTCGAGAAATATACTGTGTTTTCAACATTAAGAAAATAATTTTATATTAAAATTAATGAATTTTAAGGATATTTTCTAATTTAAAACATACACCTAATTTTAAACATACGTTATTTTATAACTAGGAATTCTAAACATACGTTACAACATGCGTCTCCTTAAATTTAATTACTCATAAAATCTGTTAATTTGTTTAAGTTTTTGACGTGAATACGTCTTTAAAATTGCTTCCATGGGGAGGCAATTCAAAAAAAGGAATGATAACGAAATCGGAGGATACAGTTTGGTGTTGCAGCTACATAACTATAATCTCTATTCAAAATTCAATTACACCGCTGGATAACTAAAAAATCAAAGAATTTACTGCGCTAAGTAAGGACTGTGACCCCCTTCGATGTGGTGGAGGGGGAGGAGCACCGCCATTTTGAGGTAATTTTGCTGCGTATCGAGAGTTTAATTTAGTATAACTTTTGACTCGAAGAAGCTACGACGTTTGTTTTCGTTTCAATCGACAGCTCTCATCAAAATCTATCGATTGCATATAAAACATTAGTGTAAAATAATGACAATGAATATAATAAGGTGTTAAAATAAGAAAAAGTATTACCAAAAATATATAATGTCGGCTATACGCGACAAAAAGCCAAGTCCAAATACAGAAATCGTACACCGTTGGAAAGGGCGTCTCAAGAGCAATCGAATGGTACCAATATAACACCATATGGGTGAGTCATGCATTGCCGGAAACGTAAAAGAAGGAATGCGACAGAGCGGATCAACGACAGTGCCAGTACATCTGCAGCTGGGGCAGTTGAAATTATGCAAGTGGATGATGAAATCGCTTCTATATTGACACCTGACTGTGCAGGCATCAATTGAGTACGATCGTCGTTTATGAAGACACATAGGGCAGTAACTAGTGCACGTTTCAAAGTGTCAACAATCCATTCGGACATAAGTGGGATGTGTGTGATCTTCTATGGTTTCTGCGCTCATTGAAGCCAACAAAAGAATAACACTTGCCGCTACTTAATAATACTTTCCCTGAAGAGTTAGTGGCTGACTTTAAACTACGCGCTACGTGTAAAAACTTAAAGTTCCCACATTGTCACGTTCGAATAGATTTGTGTATTCACCTAAGCAACACGGGTTGCCCACATTAGATCCGATAAGTGCACGTCTAGTATCACCGCGACTGTCATTCATGCAGATACGTTGGTTGCAACGCCATTAATGTACCAGTGGATGTGAACATAATGGCGCAGCAGCTACCATGTCAATTTAACAATGATCAGGTGTTCAATGTTAACATAAAGAAGAACATGATACACAAATCTACGTATCTGAGCGACGTGGTCTTAAAGTCAGTGGTAAAAGCTTGGCTACAATTTTTGACCAATGATTGTGCAAGCCTTACTACATTATATTACACTGGGATTCATTTCATACTAACACAATAACCAGTTGTGTGGAAGCCAATGCCATCGGTGATGATTCGTTTGAGCATCTACAGTGTGACAGAAGTGCACCGGAGTCGGAGGTTCTGCTTGCAATGCAAAATTTAGCAATCAGCGAGACTTGGGTGGAATATTCCATACCAGTGAATGTGCCTGGTTTTGATCTGAGATCCTCTTATAATATACTGCTAAGCGCAGCAAATTGCAAGTACATCATCGGGGGTGGTATCATCATCATCAAGTTGCAAAGCCGGAGGAGTCGCCATTATTGCAACATCAATAGCTTCACTGATTGTAAAAGAGTTAACATTGACATTTCAGAAATTAATTTGGGAATGATAGTCGCAAAGACTAGTGATGTCTATATAGTAAACGTAAAGATCAATGGCATCTTCTAATTCCTACTCGGTTGTGTGTACATCCATTCGGGCACAGCGTTAGCAGAAATTAAACTCTTTATGTTACGATCACTATTAAAATATTCCAAAAACATTGCTAAAATTATACCCGAATACGATCCTGATGTAACTACACCATTAATGATAGACATTAATGTTAATGTCTCACAAGACCGTTCAAAACTTCTCTAAGTTTCGATGCAAGATTAATTTAACTCACTGAGCATGAAGTCGGGCAATGAACGATATTGTGAGACACTAACATTAAATTTTCCGACTATCATAATTGGTGTAGTCAGATCAGGATCGTAATCGGGTATCATTTTAGCGATGTTTTGGTATTGATTTAACGTTTACCAGAAATTACGGTGTATCCTGTATGCCATTTTTGTCGAACTTTTCATATCATATATAGACCTACAATTAATAAAGTTATATTATAACACAATAGTTATTTGTTTCCTGAACTCGTTGAAAGGAAATAGTTGCCACCATAAGCAAAATATGGAAACCCGGAGGACTTCTTAGCGTTCAAATATGATTATGACATACATAAATAATAATATTTTATATGAAAAGTATTACCCGTTACGCGACGTATTCACGTACAACATACGGCCGTGCCCATGACACAACCACACCCTCTTTTTTTGTTTGAAAAAATGCTTTGTTTCATAATACGCCTCACATCTTTGCAATGCATCAAAAATCCCTTCAGGCGTATTTTTCCGTGTCTTTTCTTAAATTTTTCTAGCTCTCTATTGCTACCTAGAAAATGGTCGTATCCCAATGCCTTCGCAAATTAAAGAGCTTTCTCTACTACTAAAGTTTCAGAGATCGGAACATTTCTATCTCGCATTGTGTGTATTCACTTTAAAACTACCTTGTCGACATCTTCATAGATACATGCTCTTCAACGTTTTGAACAAAAATTCGATGAATCACAATTTTGTAACTTATCTCGATTTTTTATAATAGTTGATAAACTGTTAGGAGGAATACCAAATTTTAAAGCAATATCCTTTTTCTTCAGACATTTATCCATTTCCTGAAGAATTAAATTTTTTGTTTGATGCTCAAGCACTAACGTTTTGACATTTTCGAGCTGCAAGAAACAAAGTTACCAGTACGACGGATCAACTCTACAAATGAATTGAGACTAGTTCAAGGACACGAGACAACTCCACTGAAGGTGAAAGGAGATATTGAAGATGTTTCTGGTGAACTGAGCAATAGAGGTTAAGTGTGGCCCTTCTTGGATGTAACGCGCAGAATTCTGTTGCTCTCGGCGAGTTAGGCACCTAATAAAACCAGTTCAAGATTTATGACCATCATAAAATGTAGTAAAAGAGAGAATAACTTGAAATGCCCAGAAATAATTAAAAATAGGGAGAAAAAGAATCGGATCACAAGAAAGAAAGTTTGTTACATAGAAAATACACTTCATTATTGGGAGGTTATTTTACGAAGAAATCGGGAAATGTTCGTGGTTCCAGGAAGAAGTTCGCTATATAGAAAAATTCGCAATATAGAGTTCGTAATATGGAGGTTCGACTGTATTTACCTTTCACTTGTGTTGCCTATTACAAATTAATATCGTCAGATGGTGCGGCAAGCGCTGACGTAAATGTTAAACTGGTTACATAATTAGAAGATAATGATAATATTATTTCAAGATATAATTCATCCAAAGAATGTAGAGACATAAATGAGCCGCTCAAAAACTAAAATGGTACAAAGTGGTTGTAAATAAATAATTTTTTTTTTTATATCCACGTACGTTTCCTTACGTTTCTTTTGACTTTACATTTTAAGTGCGTTTTTTTTTCTTTAAACCGTTAATTTTTTTCTTATTTAAAAGTTCTTGTTTATAACAATAAACTATTGGTTTCTTATAATGATAAGTTTACGTCGCGTGACTATTTATGTCGTTTAGTTTTTCTTTTCTACAAAATAATATCTTCTACAATAGTTTCTATAAGACTAACATACTGTCGAGTTTATCATATATGAGTAGTGCTTTCGTTACTATTTATTTCAATCACATTACAATTTATTTCCTCCTCATGATCTCTATTATTATTCCTGGTACGATTCTTAGAAACATCTCTGACGTCAATGATGATAGAGAACAGGACCGTATTTACTATTATTGTCATTTATTTTATTTAAAACACTGATATATGAATCCAATAGCGTTGCAAAAAAAAAAAAAATATTGACATTTTAATGTATACATTAAAATGTCAATGTACAAAATTATAATAATAATATTCCTTGCTTAATTTTTTTAGTTCAAATTAACAATGCTGTAGCTAAGAAATGTATCGCTTTTATCTTTTTTTTCAGAATGTTAAAAAAAGGCAATAACGTTGTTTTACAAAACGACAGCATTATCATCTGCATACATGGCTAATTGGATCATAGTAGTTTTGAAAATATTAACACACGAGATTGCGACCCTGGTGGAACTCAGTTCCTGATTGGAAGAGGAAATACTAATTGACTAGCACTGTGTAGTCATGAGGTTTTAAATAATTCTGTCGAGAAACCAAATCGTATCAGTTTGGTAACCTAGTACTTCCTGTCAAATTTTATCAAAAGTCTGATTAGCCTCTAAGCATAGCATACCCGTGGATTAATAACTACGAGGGTGAGTCGGAAAATAAATTTCTTCTGTCGACTGTGGTCAGAGTTGTGTATGAAAGTCAAAACATAGAATGAGACATTAAAGATAAGACATAACTTTATTTTTCCACTAAGTACCAAGTTCATTGAGACATTTGTCATACCGTTTGATAAGCTTCAAAAAGCCCTCAAGGAAAAACCCAGGGCTTTGAATACGGAAGAAGCGTTTAATGGCTATAGGTGAACGACAAACGCGCAAGACACCGATACTCCATTGGGTTTAGATCGACTGCGATTGAGCACATCGGTTCCGAAAAATTGGCGCCAGGGCTTCTTAGATCTGACGTTTTGTTGTTGCTTGACAACGCGAGACTACACTCGGCGACGACAATGCAAAATCAGATTGAAACTCTTAGTTTGGAGCACCTACACCTTCCGCAATACAGTCCTGATCTCGCACCATGTGACTCTCTGTTCCCATCTTTGAAGAAGAACCTCGCAGGAAGGCGCTTTGGAAGCAACGCTGAAGTCAAACAAACCGTTAAACGCTTCTTCCGTATGAAAAACCCTGAGTTTTTCCTAGAGGGCTTTTTGAAGCTTATCAAGCGGTATGTGACAAATGTCTCAATGTACTTGGTACTTATGTGGGAAAATAAAGAGTTAAGTCTTATCTTTAGTGTCTCTTTCTATGTTTTGACTTTCATACACAACTCTGACCACAATCGACAGAGGAAACTTATTTCCGACTCACCCTCGTATGAAAGGCATCATACCTGTAAATTAATGCAGTTATTTTCAATAACTCATATACTATCGTACGATATTGAACAAAGCCCTGCGGTCAGGAATTATAATATTGTTAAGTGGTTGTGGGCAGGGACGTCTTAAGTCATGAGTCCACTGGGCACGTGCCCAGGGCCTCTGCCACAGTAAGGACCTCGTCTTGATCTCGACTCGGCCCTAATAAGATCATTATTCGAATAATTTCAACGGTCAAATGCATTTCCGATTGTATTCTCCAAGAAACTGGGAATTTTAGACGTTATAATATATAGTGACCTTCGTCTATGTATAGGCCTAGGCCTACCACTATACACCATCTTTACTCATTCAGTCAAACTGGTTTGTGCAATAGTAAGTCATGCACATTTATTTGCTTCAGGTTGTTGTTTCTACGAGTATTTGACAATGTATGTTATGCACTGGCTACTTATAAGGGTCATAGGTGGGCCTACATTTGCGTACGGGCCCAGGGCCTAAAGACGTCCTTGGTTGTGGGTCGGCTTTCAAATGTAGACATAGTTCGACGCAAATTACAAGGAGGGTATTAGCTGCTTGTTTGGTAGCACTCAATTAATAGTCAACGTGTGATTTCAAATTATTAAGTTTCAAAAAATTTCATAAGCCTATTAGCATCTACTGCAACTTTTATTTTGCATGTCTATTCGACGCAGTCAGTATAGCAAATGGTAGTAGTTTTACAAAAAATACAGTTTTGTTTACAGTTTATAATATATACTATCAATAGAGGTAAAAATACAAAAACTGAAATATAAATTACGAGAATCATTTTAAAAATTAACAATAATTAAGTGAATTTAAGTAAAATAAGTTTTAACATTTATTATTTATTCGAATAGAATTAATTTGGATTCTCTAAAATCATGCCAAGCATATTTCACTGATTCTGAAACGTCTTGACAGGTGCAGCCATCTAGTGGCACAAAAAATAATGAATTATTGTTGTCCTCACAGAGGGGCTTTCGGAATGAATCGTAATTATTTTGAAACTTTCTAGCAAATATAGATATTCTAATACAATGAACACACACACAAATCCACAATAACACATATTTAAAAAATACAAAACAATTACAATTTCGAATGGCGAATTAAACACACAGTCCCTGTTAAATGTTCGATTCCAGCGTTGCTTTCCTGGATCATCCTTATGTAGGCACAGAAGCCGCTCTAGAAACTTTTATTAAAATAAACATTCCTGACTCTTTTGGTTTCGAATCGAGATATATTTACTTTTTTTCTCCAAGATCACTTCTACTTATTTAGCATTATTGAAGACAAAAAAGGCCTACAAATAATCGTTCCGCCACAAAACCTTTTCAGAAAAGTAATTAAATTTGAAATTTCCGATTAATGATATTATAGGCTATGTGTTACAGATTCAGATGCACAAATTCATACACTTTATTCAGGTCGCGAGATAGGACGATAATTTTGAATTAGATTTTAGAATAGACTACTTTTGCTGTGTTCTAGTGGGTAAGAAATTATCAATTTTTCAGCATATAATTAATGAGCAATGTAGTTATAAAATGATTTAAAAGGAAAATTTTAAAATGCCATTTGAAATCCAATCAACGAGTTTTAATTTTTTAACGAACTTCGCAATTTCAGAACTATGGATATACGAGTATAGCTGCATGATTTTCGGTGACTTTAATTTTATTATCATATTAGCACCATGATATGATTTCAAGTTATTTCCACAATTAAAGTTTCAAAATAAAAATTACACCTTATCATTTACTCTATAAATATTTACTTAAATGAAGCTTTCCGATTAGATAAGCAATACTTAAGATAAGATTTAATATTGGTTATGATTTATCTTCAAATTTAGTCAATTATTTTTTATATTGGAGATGAACATTACAACACAATAATCAAAAAATTTTAACAGAAGTTTAATTTGAAATATTACTACTTTTTTTCTATTCTGTTTCTTTGAAGTTTGTGGATGTTTTTGCTTTAAACATCTGCTATTTTTGGATATAATTTCAAAAATTAAGCTAAAAATTGTTATATATTATAAAAATATAAAAAAAAGCATTTAATTACAAGTCTTAATCAGAATTTTATTCCCTCATACGAAATATTTTCCTCAATGCTTATATGCAATATATTTACGAAAGATTAACCTAATGCTTTTCATGCAAATATCTATAGAAAATTCATTAACATTTCACAAAAAAGGGAAAAATTAAGCAATTATTTTACATGATGTATGTACATCTGGAATCAATGACTGTCATGAAATTCTGCAAATACATATACAGTAAAATACGTCTAAAGCGAAAACGCTTAAGCGGAAAAAATTAATGAACAACAATACAACACTCCCGACAAACTACGATTAGTTTTTATGCATTTTTTCTCTTAACGCAAAATGAAAATTGTTTAACACGAAAAGATCTCCCTTCTGGGAATGAACAAAGACAGAAAACACAAGACACACAGGAAAGATTTAAGAGGGGTGTGAAATGAAAGAGAGGTGGTATCACATGTTTCGTAGAAAGGAAGCTTTAAAATACCATGGGAATAGCCTGTGACAACTAATATATTTTGAGCTAAACTCTATCTTCACCCTCCATCTTTACAAACGGCACACAAAAACCTTTTATCTCTCATCAGTTGGCTTTGAGAATTCAGTGACGTGTACATTACAATAGGAGCAAAAATCAGAGACTTTGATTTGCATTAATTTTTCTATTTTAGAATTATTTGCGAGCACAATGGTAAAGAGCTCAGGGTTAAAAGATGTGCCATCCTAGACTAGATCACTAAATTGCTTTCAATGAAAAAACTACTATAACTTGTATTCCAATCAAGAATATTTATTCAGTTAGTTTTAAATTAGTAAATTGCAAGATTTTTACTATTTTTTGTTTCCTAAAGGGGAAAAAAAATGTTAAAATCTGTATAAGAAATAGAGGCAGTCTTAGGATTAGTGAGGAACCTTTAAATCACTCAGCCATGTGCTGAGAGATGTGTTCAAAGGGTCCATGATGTCAGACTGATACATAAAGGAGATTCGCAGCGAAATTGAAAGTTTAAGAACCGCTGAAGTATATCATAAATAGTGCTAAAAATTTCTCTCCCCCTCCCCAAACAGAATTTAAAAAAAAAAAATAAACTGAAGTTTTTTCAAAGCTAAAATTCTTTTACAAAACAACTTAACATTTTTTATATAAGTAATTAAATATCTGAAATATTTCAATAAGCGTCCTATTGAGTAGAATAAAAATTGCAGATATGATGTGAAATTCCCAAATAAAGTTATTTTTGAAAGCAATAAATGTACATATAAAAATCGAAACCTCTGTAACTGAATATATTAATAATGAGTGGTCATCAGTAGCGCACACAGGAATTTTTCAAGGGGGTGGGGGGTCCGGGACCGAAAGTTCACCAATCTTGTATCAGGCTCCTTCTGATTTTGTCGATTTTCGGGAACAAAACACAGTAAAAAACTAATTATTGAATAAATAATTAGCATTAATTAATAAAATTAATCATTAATACAAATACTTAATTAAATTTTACGTACTATATACTTAGAATTATAATCAATCGGAAAAAAATCAAGGGCTTTGGGGGGGGGGGGCCGGAACCCCCCTTGTGTGCACCACTGGTGGTCATGATCACAATCCTGGGGCTTGTGCTGTTTCAATTGAATTGCATGTTCCAGTCTGATTTTATTAAAGAGTTTTTGTAGAATATTTTAAAGCTAATGGGCATTAAATCTATTGAGACAACAAATTCTCAAATTAGTATGAAAATACAGTGTTTTTATCTCAGATATCAATCTCACCATTTGATCCTGGTTCAAAATTATGAGGTATACAGGCTGCAATTAGTGAACTTTGGTGTTGAACAGAAATCGAAAGTCACAAGCATTCAATAAACAATCAAATCAACCAAATTAAAAAGTAAACCAAATGTAGCATTCAACATACATAAACAGAGGATTTATTTTATAAAATAGCAATAAGAAAAACAAATTGTTATACACTTACATATACACTTTTTTCGGAACCATCATAAGTTGGTATAAGTGTACTACAATGTGGTCATGTTTGTCAAAAACTACTGAAGCTAAAGTGTATGCCAAATTATGAAAAATCAATGCCAGTGCTGTGCTTAATATCAAACACACAAGTATTATATATATGCCTATAATGAAAGAAAGTCTTTGTGAATTTATATAAGGTCAAAAATCAAAAAGATAAAAACATTATTATTTTAAATATGCTCTATGCTATTGTTGAATATATATTTTTAAATCTATTGTGATACACTTTAAAAACACACACACACAAAGAATGCAGATTTTTTTTTACTAAATTAAAAAATAATTTTATTTGTACAAATATACATGCGCAAAATATATAACATTCTGCTTTGTTAAATGTTATTTCTCCTTTGTAAAAAAGAAGCGACATTTAATTAAAATTATTGTGATAACGCAAAAGTCCTAATAATTTGAGTGTGCCACAGAAGTTTGACTACAGATTCAAACCTGTCTGATTGATTATGCTGTGAGATAAAAATAGTTGAAAATTTGTGCTTTAAAGAAATAGTTAAAAGAAAAACTTTTACCTAACAATTTAAGTAAATTTTAAGTAACATGAGAAAAGTTTAGTTACCAAATTTTAATTAACTGATTTTTACTTGCAAAAAGAAAGAATCTATGATTTTTTAATAATACTGATATGATTTTAATAAAAAAAATCTTCAATATAAATTATTTTTTATTAATCAATATATTAAAATTTTCAATACTTTTTGACACTTTACAGAACTGATTATTTATTTATTCTTGCACTAAGAAGCAACACAATGGATCTTGTCATTTTGAACATGGTCAAGTGACAAGGACTTCCAGTTGGTACACAGAAGAAAGATATCAATAATTCATAGCTTTATATATCTATAAACTATTTTTCTCACAATAAATAAAACTTAACATAGATATGTATATATACAAATGATATAATGAATGACAAAAAGTAATAATGCTTTAAAATCCTCTTTTCAAAAATTTTCATCCTCATCAAATGGTCCAGATGCTCGCCTCATGTGGAACTTTTTCATCGAAAGTTGAAATATTGATTCCTCATATTCAGGCCAAGAAGAAAACTGATTAAAAAGCATTAAAAGCTGTTCTGGACTTAGATCTCCAAATCTTGTAAACACATTCATGCCTTCTTTGATTAACCTAGGACCACATAAAGGCACCCAGCCTCTAAATAAACACAACAGAAGAAAAGAAAAAGGGCACTGTATTATTATTAAGCAATTATCATTTTTAGATATGAAAGTACAAAGATGAAAATTCAATTTATGTTTAAGTTTTAAATGTAAAAAAAAAAAATCTAACTTTGTAAAACAGAGAATCATTGTGAAAATGAAATTTAATTATAATAAATAAAATGAAAAGCATTTTTCTTTGAAAATGACTGAAAACATAATAAGAGCTAACACTTTCAAAATCAAATTAAAAGATACAAACAAAATAAATCAGAAAAAATAAAATAAAATGTATTTAAAAGCTAAATAAAGTTGGAATTTTATTATACATTACTTTCAAAAAAAAAAAAAAAAGTCAAATTAAAAAAAAAAAAGTTATCCTTTTTCAAATTAAAAATAATTTTTCATCAAAAAATTTAGTTCAATAATAACCATTATTATAACAACAATTTACAACAAGCTTTATATAAACTAACAGAATTTTTTCAACCCAAAATATGAAAAACTGCATTTTTAAAATGCTTAAAATAGATAGGAAATAGGAGTATAAATAACTATTCTTAAATGTTTATCAGCACTGAAAAAAAATCCTTTTTATATTATTTTTACTTTTAATATAATAAAATAATATATTCATTATTTCTACAAAGAATTAAATTTTATGTACTTACTCCATAACAGGAATGACAAGCCCACTTCTTCTATTCAGATTATGTTTAATAAAGAAGTAAAAATCTTGAAGTTTATTATCTCTGACAAGAGAAGAAAACAAATCAAGTCTTGGAGTAAGTTTTACTAAATAAAGCTGTCCATTTTTCTGCAATACAAAGCAAAAAAGAAATTTAAAATTTACAGAAACATTACAATGAAAACATCAATTAATAATGTTATATGCTCAAATGCCAGAAACACTGGTACAGTTGTGAAATATCTAATAGGTCAACCAAGAAATACATAACTTAAGAAATACAAAAGGAAATGGACTTCAAAGATTATGGAAATATATTTTAGGCAATGCACAACATATTTCCTACAAAGAATATCACTATTTCAGCATATTTAAGTACATTCCAAATGTGTTCCATCATGTTCAAATTTAGGGGTACCTGGATAAAAAAACGATAAAACTTAAATTTAGATGAACACATCTGTAACTGTAATATAGCACCTTAACATTAGTGTAAAAACACATTGTTTTGTTCGAAGAGTTTCAACTTCCCAACATGAATGATTGTAAGGAAGGATGTGTATATACTGTTGGTCAATACACACACATAAAGAGATCGCAGAGATATTTTCAATTCAATAAATCTCATAATACTGTGGATTTTTAATCAATACCTGCCAACAGATAGGATTAATGGTTTCATTAATTTTCAAACATACATAAACATTTTCATCTGTGTGGTGATTCAATATAAAGCATGAATCCTCAAAGTAACTGTTTTCCAGTAATCTAATATCCAGAGTTAGTGCTTAAAAATGTGCACAGCTTTGTGTTAAACAGTAATCAAGGTGGTTTCTTTTGACTATCAGCTTTTAGATCTGTATAATGCAGAGTATATGAAACAGTTAAGATATTGATGCTTGTACAGGTTTTAGCTTCAAATTTTGATATAACATTTATAAGAATTGCACACTAAATACACAGCTGACTATTAAAAATGCAACACCATGAAAGACAAAAGATATCAAAGCTAAATTTATCGAACAACTGACATAAAATACAAAACTGAAATACCTGAAATAAAAGCCCAATTTATTAGGTACAACAAGAAATGAGTATTTTGCATATGCCACCATGCTTTTGTGTCCCTCACCATGGTTGTCAAAAAATAATGTAGTGTATCTCAATATTGGAAGAAAAATGTTGTGATGTGTGTGTGTTCATGGGATATGTCACATCACGCCACTTCCATAGATTGACAAAATTCATTTGGAGGAGCATTTGTATAATAATGTTAGGATACAGTTTTTTTCCAATCATTGATCTTGTGTTTGAGGTGATAGTTCAGAATGGGCCAGCTATAAAGCAGTCTTAGGATACCAGGCCATGGTAACCTGATGGCATTGAGGAATTCTTGAATGAATGTTGAGCACCATCTGTAGCCTTGTATTGTTATGTTGAAACTCAGTTGCAGACATGCTTTGAAATGACTCCAAAAATTCAGACCCATATCAGCAGAAGAATGTTCCAGCAATGTGTATAAAAGAACAAGAGAGTAAAAATCCCCATGGCACACCAAACCGTAACATAAGGGCAAGAAATGTATGATTATGCATATTTTACACATGGCATGCAATGTAATATTTTGTTGCAGTGCTGCCCAAATTGGATACAACCATTGTAGTATTGTATGCAGAATTATTCCTCTGAACAGACAATGTCATGGCTTTTGTTTGTCCATGTCTGGTATTCAATATACCATTGTTGCTCCACACATGTGTGATGTACAGCCAAAGATAGTTGCAGTAATGGGCTGAAACACATATTGTTGTGTTAGAATTCTTGAAGTTGAAATGTAATTTATTATCATGGCATGAACAACTAACTATATATGTCCTCAAGCTCAGTGGTCTGATAAGACTAATGCAATCCTTCCCAACTGTGATTCATTCCTGTTTTAAGTGTTGACTGCATATTTGAATCACTGGTGGCTTAGATTCATCCAACACAGGTTCCAAATTCTTTGCAGAATAGCCTGCTATCTCTTTAAGCCACAATTCTTCCAGTATCCTTCATCAAAAAAAGTCATACTGAAATTTCTCCCCAGCCTTAAAAACATCCAGGTAAGGTAGGTGTAAGTGGAATTACTAGGATATAAACATGCACACAAATGATTTGTATGTGCATCTTAGATATTTAGCAATGTTCTTGAAATGATTGACAGTTTACAATGGCCTTGTTCAATGGAGACTTTTTATGTAATCTTCACAGATAGTTCAATGGTTTTATAAATTAGAATTTTTACATTTTTGGACTCACAAAAAAAAAATCTGAACATTTTTATTCCTGAAATGTTAAAGCCTATTTTATAGGGTCAATTACTATTACATCACATTGAAAATTACCTAAATCTTAATTACTTGCAATTTCTAATAATGGGCAAGATAACCATTATACATATATGATTGGAACATGAGCATAGGTGATTTTGCTATGCATTCAGCATAAACCACTGCAATTGGTTTTTGAAACATCAGCTGTGTTCTTTTGAAAATATATAAATTCTTTTCTTTCTTTGAGAAAAATAGCAATAAATAAGATTAAAATCCAACTTAAGCACAACTAAAGTAAAGAAAAGTTTTCAACTCTTTTAGATCCATTAGAAACAAAATCCTTTGGTACATAAAGGCTCTAAAAAATCTTCAGTAATTCAAGATTATTTGTTTTGTACAGCACTTGCAGATTTACGAAATCTTCATTTCAAATTCTATTGTTTTAAGGACAAGGAAATTCAGAGCCATGACAAATAGATTGAATAAATATCAAGGTATTAAATATTTGTTATATTGGTCTCTTCTGATTTTAAGCCTGAATCCAGACTTTTTGAATGGAATAAAAATGCTTTTCAGTAGAAATATTTCAATACTTTCAAAACACATATGTTACAAATAACAGAATAATTTATTAGAACCATACTTATCCAGAAGTTAATATTAATTTTAAAAAAAAATCTGAAGAGTTTGTGACATTATCCTTTTTAAATCATCTAAGAATAACATTCACAGGAATAAAAAAACTTTCTTAGATTACAACATTCAGCAACAATATATAAATAAAAGGTAGGCAGAACATTAAAATGATTGAATAATAATAATAAAAAAAAAACAACCTTAAACTTTTTTTAAAAAAGGAATAATTTTAAGAAAAATTTTAAATTATTTTTGAGCATTTTTTTAAAAAAAATACAGATAATATTAAATAATTTAAAACTCCACAAACTACACACAAGTAATAAATACCCCCCTCCCTTCAAGGAAAAATCACGTTGATCTTTTTTTCTATCAGAATGTTTCTAAACATTATATTCAAAACTATTTAACATAGTTTCATTTTATCTTATAACAATTTTAAAAATTTTCTGTGTTTAATAACTGATAATTTTTATTAAAAAAATGTAGACAATAGTATGAATATATTTCAAAAAATATATTTACTTTTTCTTTGGATGAAAATGTTGGAGTAGGTGAAATTATATCAAGAGTGAGCTAAATGTGTAGAAAAAAAATTGTTTTAAGTGCTTTAATACAAAACACACATTCATATAAACAAAAAATAAAGTAATCAACAATTCTTAGAATGCTACATAAAAAACTATATTATTTAGATAACTTAGCTAAGCTACTGTTGTTAAAATCAAATACTAATAAATAATGCTAAAAATTCTAATTTTTAAAATTTTGTATTTAATCAATTTAAAAATTTTAGGAAAAACTCAAAATAAATAATAAATAAGAATTATTTATTAATGAAATTAAAAGTTAACATTTTTTTTTTTAAGTCACAGTGCAAAATTTTTTAAATGAATTATTGATGTGAACCATTTATTTTGTTTTTTCACAAACACTTCGTTCAATATTCTTCATAAAATAAAATTTGTGCAACGTAAATTATTTAATATGAAATGAAATTAACGAAATTGAGAAGTTTTAAAAGATTGAAATAAAATGTATTAAAAAAAAAATATTTTGCAGAACATGTGAATTAATTCTAGACTGGTTTGCATTGTAGTTTTCAGAATAAACTTAGAAATTCAAATTATCAAAATCAGATTGATAATAAACAGTCATATCAAAAATTTATCATTCCAGCATGTTCCCTTTTTTTAAAGCATTATCTGAAGAATAACAGAAAGCAGTTTCATCAATTGTCAGCTAATTTAAAATCAATATATCTGATGGATAAAAACTGCATAATATATATTTAAAGAAACTTTTAATTTTTAAATGATATATCATATTTCAGAATAACAATTTTATTTTTTAGAGATTTAAAAAACTGAAAAATTCCTGCATTAAATTGTCACCAATATGTTACCTTGAATTACTAGAAATGGCATCTAGCTTCCTGTAAAGTTAATAATCCCCCCCCCACACACACACACTAAAAGAACAAATCTTAAAAACATTTTTTTTCCCATATAAATAACTTTTTATAAGGGGTGTGATGTGACAGGCCTTTTCTTGGTGTGCCCTTGGTAAAGTTAAATCTGCTATAGTGATTGCCACTCTCCACAAACTTTTCTAATGCATCCCAATTCTAGTTCTAACTGCTCTAAAATTATGTAATGACTGAGGGACAATAAATGGAATGTTGGTGGTATTTCTCATGGAAAAAAAAAGAAAGAGATTTGTTAATAAATCTGAGTTTAAATGAAATAGATGCTTTTAATATAGTTAAATCTAACTTATCTCATGACTGAGTGATAGAGGGAGAGTCTTTACTTATACCACATAATAAAGTAACACAGGGACTGCTGGAGACGACCTTGTAATTTTGAATCATGGTCAAGTGCCAAGAATGACACCTGAGCTGGCACCTCCTTCTCCAAACTTCCACACCATGCAAATGGGAGGACTTTGAGCCTCAGCAGATTTAACACACATCAGCCTCTCAACATAGTGGATCTCATGATTGTTTGAAATTTCCTACTTTTGGACAGTATTGTATTAAGATTCTTCTTAAACCAAAAAGAGATGCCAATGATAATCTTGGCACTAAGAACAGTTTGAACAGTCGCCCATCAGATATAGTGGTTAGCGACGTTGACTGCTGTGTTATAGGGCCTGGATTCGAATCCCAGAGAAGACATGGATGTTTGTGAATGTATAGTGCCTTTGTGACATTTGGATACTCTAAATAGTCTTCGAGCCACAAGTCCTCTCGTCAGGTTGATGGAAGGGGAAGAGAGGTGAGAGGCCTCTGACCCCCAGAGTGTTCTCCCTCTAAATTGAGGTGGAATCGAGCTAAAAATTGTACTCAAGGCTACAGAGCCGATGACAGGTGTACATCTAGAAGTCCAACCTGTCTCAGGCTTTGGCAAATTTCCTTCCTTCCCTTTGGAAAGGACACAACAACAACAACAATAGTTTGACTTCTGATTTTCACAACATTAGTGATTTCTTTGAATATAATGTTGCTGAAATTGTTAAATCAAATGTGTAAAGTATGAAGAAACACTTTGAAACTCATAGTTCCTACAGTCCACCTAGAAAAAGCAGACTTGACTATAGTCTTCAGATTTTCTTTAATAAAGCAATTTTATGTGGAGATTTTAATGCACATAGCCAACACTGGAGTCACAAAGATTTGAATTCTGCTAGGAAGCTGATGGAGGATCCTTTGATTTCTGATAAACTGGAGCTTTTGTTTAATGACTCAGATGTTCCAACTTCCTTATGCTCTAATGGCAGTGGCACTAACCCAGTTTGACATCAACCTCTCCAGACATTTCTGATGCTGCTGCAAGAGAGGTTATTTATCATCCTGGTTCAGGTTCCCCTTATGATTGTTATTAGGCTTAATAAGCCATTAATAAGTCTTCAATGAAAATTTTTAGAAACAGATGAAATTTTTCGAAGGCTACTACTTGCTAGTTTCTGGGAAAATGGTAGGATTACTGTTGCTAGATTTTCAAATATTATTTTTTGTCATCGCAAAAAAGAAGATACTTGGAGAGATAACCAATTTAACTACAAACTCTTCAGAAGGGAAAATCTTGCTATTGTAAAAGAGAAATCTTCTATTGTCTATTTTACAGTTGAATATTCTAAAAACCAGAGTACATTCAAAATTGGAGAAAGAACATTACTATCCTTCGTAAAGAAGTTCTTTCTGCAAAAAGAGATTGCTGCAATGATTTCATAACTAAAATTAATCACAGGAAGGATGTTAAAAGATTTAAAAAACCAGATACCTTTCAGAGAACCTTTGAGAATGGGTAATCATATTTCAACTGATATTTTCCATATTTGCAACTTTTTAACCTTTTAAACAATGTTTGAGATGAGATCTCAAGACCTGGTAGAAATTTATTAGATGTGAAATTTGGTACCTTGCTTCATTTCAATCTTCCGGACATGAGGTCTTTTATTACAACATTGATATCTTGCAGCTCAAAGAAGTTGTTAGACATAAAGTGTGCCAGGAGCCCAGGGATATAATTTCAACCCTAAGCTTATGAAATAGCTTGGCAATAATGTGCTATTGGAACTTCATGACTACAGTTTGAATTCTGGGGGTCCACCCACCCACCCAGAAGCTAGGAGTTCTGGTAAATAGAGCTAAAGAGAGTAGAGAGAAATGTTACTATCCAATGGGTACCTTCCTATTGCAGACTTGAGGATAACAAGATGGTGGACTTTTTGGCAAAAAAAAAAAAATAAATAAATAAATAAATAAATAAACTGTTATTTAAGAGTTTTATAGAGACATGCCTTTACATTCTGCTAAATTAAAGGTAAAGAGAATTTCCAGGCAAGCCTTCTGTAACATGGGTTCCTATGCTTCTGGAAATAAGTTCTGGAGTGTGCTTTATGGATGTCACATTGTCCTGGATTCGCTTTGAACAGATACTGTGGCCATGTTTGCACTTTTGATTGAACACATGACTGTCTTAATATCTATTAACTTCATTTTAATTTAAATATTTCAACTGATTGTGTTTTGTGTAATTCTGGACAAGTCATGACTGCTGCTCCTTTGGATCAGCATTCTGCACAAAATGACTTGGACTGTAAGAAAGTTGAGAAATGTTGTTAAGAAATGTTGAAGATCTTGTTGCTTAATGGTCAATTGTTAGACATTTATTTTATAATAAACTTTTTATAATGTTCAAGTCCTTTTATACCTTTTTCACCAGCTTAATTGTACTTAGTTTAAATTAAGGTAAGACTTAAACAATTTAACACAATTATTTTCTCTATTTTTACATCGCAGTATACACGATGACCTCTTTGTACTTACTCATCAATGTCCAACAATACATTTCAGTGGAATAAAATCATGAATTTGCATCTTTTCAGTTACTAAACTATTACTCTATTTATCAAGTTACTGAAAATTTACAGTGAGATATATATAATTAAAGAACAAATATTTTTAAGAAATAAGGATAAAAACAAAACAAAATTAATTATTTATGACCTCAATTTAATAAAATCTCAAATGATATAATATTTTATACAGTTTCAATGAATTATTTTCCAATTTAGAAATTTATCAATAGTTTTCTATTAAAAAAATCATTACCATTAAATTAAATGTAATAGTTTTCAGAACATTCCTTTGCAAAAACTTTTGTAGATTATGGGAAGCATATCCTGCCTTCAAAAAATTCTTTATATTTCTAATTAAGTATCTTTAACATTACATAATATACTATAACACTATTACAGATTTCCTATGCCAAAAATATTAATAAAAAAACCAAATATATATTATTATGGAATCATAATAAAAACAATCACAGAAAGAATTACAATTATGAAAAAAGTATTTTAATTTAGGTAAATAGAGGAAAGACCTATGCTGAATCATTACTGCTCTTACAATTTAAATAAAGAAATGAACTACAAACAACTCAGACTTCGAATTTTAGGTTTAAATATCTAACAATTAAGTTACAAAATTATGAAGAAAAAAGAAAAAGAAAAAAAAAACATTGATTTCTATAAAAAAAAAAAAAATTATGCATTAAACTTTTAAGCATTATATATTTTTTATTCAATAGAGTAAAATATGTCAGTTTTAATACAAAAATTTCATAGTTACAATTATTAATTTTAAAAATGCTTACCTTATCCAAATACTTAATTTCAAAAAATATTTTATATAAAACAGTAGACCAACGATATAAGGCAAAATTTTCTTTAGGTTCAGCTGTAAGATACTGAAAAAAAAAATGTAATTACGTAATTAATAATTCAACTTTTACGTAAGCCTTCCATAATCTAAAGCAATATAAATATATATATTAATGTTTAAAAACAGATGTAAAATAGTATTTATTTTAATTTTTAAAAGTACAAATTACAAATTTTAGATTACATATTAATTTGAAATATAATAAAAAAGTAACAAGATACAAATTTCAGTACTTGTATTTTATTGCAACCATTTTGGTACACGATACAAAATTCTAATAGCCCGATCTAAGTGCTTCTTGAGAATCACATGCATAATTTCTAGTTTAATTTTGATAAGCAGTGTTGTCATTTTCATCTCATTTTTTTTAACACATACTTTTTTCTGCCTTTTTTAGACATAATCTAAATTTCTAAACAAGAGAATGTGGCAACTGAAACAACTCATAAAGTAAGAGTGTACAATCTGTTTAAATAGCAAGTTTGTTCCTAAAAAGTGTTTACTTTTCTTTGAAAAAAATTTGGCTTTGATAATACATATAACTTTGTAAGCCTGGAGATAGGTGCTTATACACAATATGTCCAAATACAACAAGGCATAAAAAAATGTAGAGGCTATCTGACACTATCTTGAATTTTGTCTACCTGAATTTATATTATATTGCATCAAGATTAAATTAAAGGGAACATGTTGGGTAAAATCCTATTTAGATGCACTCTTTGGATGACAATTTCAAAATTGCATCAAGACGGTGCTGCACAATATTTAGCTTCCAACAAGATCTTGAATTAAAATTAATTCAAGCATCACAATTTGATAGAGCGAGAGCCACTGTAGATAGTATTACCCCTGAAATGGCCCTCACACTTGGGAGACTTACTGATGGGGTTAGAACCCGCAACCTATAAGCCAAGTGACATGACTACTACACAAAAGTGATCCCCTCTGTCCGGAGGCTGTTACTGGCTTATATAGGAACCCCGCTACACTACTCCCCCACCAGTGAGTTGGTGGATAAGCGAATGAACAAGATATTTGTTATGGCGAGTAT
Organism: Trichonephila inaurata madagascariensis; assembly: GCA_019973955.1. NCBI lineage: Eukaryota > Metazoa > Arthropoda > Arachnida > Araneae > Nephilidae > Trichonephila > Trichonephila inaurata. Next base: position 270,139 of record BMAV01005270.1, read on the forward strand.
GTGTAGCGTGTGAACTGTTGCGCCAAGTAAGTCTAACGACTTTGTTTGCTGCATGAAGTGGGTCTGACGACTTTTGATTGCTCTTTTCGTGGGTAGATGGCGCCACGAAAGATCAGAAGGTTTGCGTTTTTCTTTTCAGCCGAGGTCTCCAATGTCAGAGATTAGAACTTGGTACCTTCTGATTTATAAGCATGTAAAATACCACTAGACAAAAGTGATCACTTTTGTCCAGAGGCTGTTACTGGCTTATATAGGAACCGCTACACTTGCCATGTTTGCAAAGGCTTGAGTGCCAAAATGCAGCCCATTTGAAAAAAAAGATTACAAGATGTAACAAAAAACAAGCTAGTGTCATATTTGAAAATCAATGACTGCACTTCTGCTGATGTAAAGGAAAGTAGAACAGAAGTATAAGACAAATTCTGCAAAAAAGTACAGCAAAGAAGGACCAAAATAAACTGTACAGATCACAGACCTTTTAAGAACCTGTGGATTCTTAATAAGAGCTCCAGTTTAGCTGAAAAAAAGAACAAAATTAACTTATCACAAACATTGCAGATTTTCTCCTTTCCCACAATAATTCTAATTTAGAGTTTAAAAAAAAAAACCACCATGCGGAACAATATATAGATTTTTTCTTTCTTTCTGATAAAAATTTGTTGAATATAAAAAAAAAAATTCAAATGAATGTCAAATACAATGTTTCCCAAGAAGCAAAGAACAAAAATTGTTTAATATTTTGCTATTATATAATCAATTAGATAACCAAAACTTGGCAAACTTATCAACATCTTTGGCAATAAATAATTTCTAGTACCAAGGCTGCACCAAAATAGGGCCCGACCATCTAAAATTCATAGCAAAGCAATTTTCATCAGAAGAAACACCATAGAAACTTGTTGCAGACATTTAAAAAAGATTAAAATTATATTACATGCGTGTTTGTGCAAACAATATTACTATTTTTATTTTTTTGCTTAGAAAAACGTTATTTTTCTTGTCTAAAAAAGTCAAACTTTGCCAATGCAATTGTATAATACATGCACCCAAATTTATTTAGTCTTAAGTTATTCTATTTATTTGAATCTAAGCAACCATCGATTTTAAGTTGCATCCCAAATTCTCAACACATCTTTATGAAATAATAATAAAATAGTGGAAAATGGTTTATTGATATCAAATATTTATAAAATTAAATTTTTTTACAGAATGGACTATATTCACAGACAGTCGGCACCAGGTGGCTAATCATGTGACACTTGTGGCAACAATTGCACATGCTTATTCTTTACCGTGGTATAACCTATATTCAAGCTGTTGACCTTCTTTTGGTTTAATTTTATTTAATTTAATTAAAAATATATGATATCACTGCATTTTTCAATTCCTACTATTAGCTCACAATCTCTATATATTTATTTATCTTGGTGGAATTTTCAATCGTTGATAAAATACATTTTAAAGCGCTCAATTGAGCTGAAATTTTACATACAGGATTATTTTGGATGACAATACAATATAATAATTAATAAAAATTAATTGATTAAAACTAATTATTTAAAGAATTACTAAATACAACCATGTTGGAATCATTTTTGGCGGCTTAGCGACCCTCTGGCGACTTGAGTTAAAACATGAAAAGGTTTTTTTCTCACGTGTTAAAGTATTTAGTTGAACTGAAATTTATATTGGATGACAATACAATAATATAATAATTAATAAAAATTAATTGATTAAAACTAATTAGTTAAAGAATTACAAATGCAACCACATAGGCATCATTTTTGGTGACTTGTGTCAAAACTTGAAAAGGTTTTTTTTCTCATGTGTTAAAGTATTCAGTTGAAATGAAATTTATATACATGATTGTGTTTTGGATGATAATATGATACTTTAATGATAATTAATAAAAATTATTTACCATTTAATGTTGTGATTCTGTCCTATGTATATACATATTTATATTAATTATAACTATTTAATAAAAAGTAGCTAAAATAAAATTTTACTTTGTTGATCTAAGTAGGAATTGACTTAAATTTTTTTTCTTATATTACTTGTTTTTATTATTTTAATATATATATTTAAGAAATAATCTTAACAACTTTTATATAATTTTTGTTTTATTCAAATTTATTTATCTAATTAGGTAATTGTGTGCTAGTAAGTGTTAGCTGGCATACTTATTTAGGTTGAATCCTAGCATTTATTTATAGTTCTTGGTACACTTAGATATGGTTCTTAATTATTTTAGTTCTCAATTAATTTAGTAGATCTTTATTATATATTTTTACACAAGAATGGCTTGCAGCATAGAATCAAAACTACTTTTTTAAAATTGTATGATAATCGAATAACAATGGCATCATTTCCTTAAAATGAACTCACATCTATTATCATCATCCAATATAGTGTCAGTTAGGTGTGAATAATATAAAAAAATGTCTGTTTGTAATTTTAATTAATAATTCAAAGTCAAGAGAAAATATTTATTCTGAAGTAATACAATTTGATAATTTGTGGCAGGAATGTTTACAAAAATTAAAGAAATGTTTCTTTGATTTTTACCTTCTACAAATTAGCGATTTCTAAATTAATAATTATTCTTTGCTGTTAAAAATTAATGTCATTTCTTTCTTTAAAATGAAATATTCTTAAGGGGAATGAAACCATTACAAAAGGGGTAATAATTTTTAGAAATGATTAAATTTAATTTGATATGTTATTATCCTATTACTTTTTAAGTACATACTAAAGTTATAAAAAAGTTTATTTCTTGAAGCCTGTGTATATAGAATATTAGTTGATATGAAAGTTTTAGATAAATAAAGATAATTATCTTTTGGTGAGAGTGTATTTTTTTTTGTCATTTTTTTAAAATCTTAGTGGCTACTTAAGAAGTAAGTATTTGTTTATCCATGATTTAACTATTTTCCTTTTTTGCACACATCCTTAAAATAGTTCAATTCCTGAAAAATCCGTATAATGCATGTAAAAATAATTATGGATATGAGTATATGATTCATATATATGTTTCCTGCGATAAAAAGAAATTTTTTGTACAACTTCATGAATTACAAATTTTACAATAGTATGGCTTACCAATGGGGATACTGAACTAAAATATCTTTTTAAAATTTAAAAAGAGGAGATTCACAATTTTTTAAAAAAACCCATAGTCTTCTATATTTACTCATAGTTTTTAATAACAATGATTCTAATGTATAAATCCTGTCAATTACAACCCAAAGTTGAGAAACACTAGTATCGAATGAACTTTTATGAAACATATTATAATTTGAAAATTCTCTTCATCTAGAAATATATCCTTGCTTTTCTTAAGAAATTTTTCAATAAATATGAACTTCATGACCCATTTGGTAATAAATATCAAAAATAAAACAATCAATAAGTTCTAAAAATTTCAATATATTATAAATAACAATTATAAAAGGTAAATATTAAAATTTTATGATATAATAAATATTTTCTTAGATGCCTAAAATTACAATGAGTAATAAAAGATTAATGTATACATTGCTCATAAAATTTAGGGGAGCCCATGCATTTAATGAAATTACGCAAATATTTCTATTGATAACTAACGTAAAACAAAACATCCATAGTCTAAGGCAGGGGTGGGCATTAAGTCAATTGCAGTTGACTGCCAAGTCATTTTGGGTGACCACCTGAAGATTAGCAGTTAGTATATATACTGAAATATTAAAAATTGGCTGACAGTATGCAGACTGTCTTCTATCGATTATAACTATAAGCATTTAACTTTGGATAAAAATGTTTTATTTTTTAATGTATTTTGAATTGTTTTGTAACAAATGCATCATTTGATATTATATTTGTAGCTATTATTATTTTGTTTAACCATGGTCTTAGAAATGTAAGTTTATTTTATTGTAGTTAAGTTTTCTTCTTTTTTTTATGTAGGTAATTACATACTCTGTATTTATTATTAAGTTATAATAAAGATTGTAGACCTTTATCTTTGTTCACCACACCTACACCATTGGGTAGAGACTGCAACACCTTGAAAAAATTAGAAGTAGCTCATACCCTGGTAAAGTTTGCCCATGCCTGGTCTTAAGTGCATCAGAAAACAGAAAATGTAAATAAACATTCACGATGTCAAAACCCTTAAAAAAAGGATATAGGTGCAGAAATCGTAATTTTGTAGAAGCTATTGTTTTTCATGGTCTAGGTGACGAAATTCAACTTTTTAGCTGTTGTTTGGAGAAAGGGTGTCTGAAAAATGTCACGATAATTTGTTCAACTGGAATCCATGGCTTGGTGCAATATCAGAAGATTGGAATCTGAGAACACACAAAGAACAGTAGTGGACACTGTTGGAGTGGCAAGAAGTGTCATTGATTCCAAGAAACAGGGCATGTTCGACTTTGTCGATGTCCTACTACAGAAAATAATGACCATTATGTCTTGTTAACAGTTTGTCAAGACAGAACATCCAAAGTGATGCAGATTCAAAGACAGTTTATTTTGGTAACCGGACAAAAGGTCTCAAACAATCAAATCCGGTCAAACAATCCGAAATAGGTTTGAGGGTGATCTGTATGCAAGTATACCAATGGTGTGTATTCTGGTTGACAGCAAGACACTGTGCAACATGAAGAAAGTGGGCTGCTGAACATCGAGATTGGATGTAAAGTGGTTGGAGTCAAGTGCCATTTAAGGACAAGTATTAATTCAGTTTAGAGCAGAAATTCTCAATGTGGGGCCTATGCCCCAAAAGGGGGCAAATTGATAAAGGACTCATTTAGAGCATAAATGATCTATTTATTAGTAATATAGCCAATTATAAAAAATATTTTTCATTACTTGTTTGTGCAATATGAGAAAATTGTAATAAAAGTATTAAATATCTGTCCAAGTGATGATAAAATATTCTTTCCCTAATTTTTTTGAGCAGTGTAAAATATATTGTAAAATCTTTTGAAATTTTAAATAAACATTTAACATTTATCTTTAACGCAAAAATGAAATAATAAATATCAACATACAATTTTTAACAAATATGAAAGTAAAGGAGAAATACAATAATTCATAAAAATAATTGATATTGATACAATTTGTAGATTAATAAAAAAATTAATATTGAAACAAGTGTTTCAATTACTAATTAACATTATTATCATCTACAACAACATTAAATTAATTTATACCTTATATGTGGTATTCTATGCTGTACCTTTATAAAAATTGATGAATTTGTGTGGTACAAAAAATAAAAGTGATTATAATGAAATATATATCTAAATTACAGTAATATTTCATATACAGGTATGCCTCCTACAATGCATTTTTGTTCCAACATGGTAGGAAAAATGTGGAAGTTTTCTTACAATGCAGCTTAGGAAATATATGGCTGCTTCCTTTTTAAATGACACGCAGAGCATATATCTGTACATCATTTGAATTAATTTGAGAAAAAACAGATTCTACAGATATTATAGGTCAGTGAAGCTTAGAAACAATTTTAAATTATGTAAAAATTGTCAGCTCATCCTTTGACTCTAAATGTTACCAGGAAAGTTTTATAATTGGAAATGGTCAGTCAAGAAAGTGTTGTTAGCCAATTCATTGTGAATATAACATAGTAAGACTCACACACATAACAGGAGGTGATGGACTCACTGAAATAACTGTTGATGATATTCTAGAGTAAGTTACAGAAAATAATACAAACATTGCAGATTTGGTGACAGTTATATCCAATTCATTTCTGATTGAAGATAATTCTGAAGATCTTTTCAACGAAGAAACCAAAAATTTCATTCTGAAAGGTATAGAAAAATATTTGGACCTGCTGAAACAGATGAAAATTCACATTTTAGAGAACGATCCTCTGCTGTAGAAAGTGGAAACATTTAAGGACAGATTTTTAAAATCTAAACATACTGGAAGTGTTGTGGAACTTGTCAATGAAACAAGTCCAGATCTCCTTGAAATAAGGCCAGTCAAACATTTTAAAACAACTAAAATAAGTGAGGATAAGGAATAAATCTGTGAGTATAACTTAATGATTCTTTTTGATTTTAATTTAAAATCATAATCTTTTTAATTTTTGCATGATGTTGAATTTTATTTGAGTTTTTTATTATATGTTTTTATGTACATAAATTAAAAAATGACCAAAATGTTACATCAGAACAGGTAATTTTTCTCTTTAAAGAAACAAATCCCATTTTTTGTTTAAAGTTCGTATCTCCTGTAATGATATTTTCCACAATGTGGTATTTTCAAGGAACTGCATTATAGGAGGCACAATGGTAATGCCAGTAATGTCTTTTTATTTAGCACATTTTTTTGAAATACAGTAAAGTTTTGTATGAAAATACACAAATCTTCATTCATGTGTTCCAATTTATTTATGGTATAAAGTAGAGATTTAAAAAAAATAGCGTAATTAAAACTACTTACTGAATATTCTAGCTGTGGCAGCAAAAAGAACAGTTCACAACGTCCATAAGAAAAAACTGAAGCTCGTTTTGATAATGCAGCCAGTAAGAATCTCAAAAATTTTATACTTTTCTTACTATATATGACTGAAAAAATTCTAAATGGAACTCCTAAAAATATTTCAGAATATCAGTATATGAGATTCAGAAGCTATCTCGTAATGGCAATATTATACAATAGCTTCTTAAACTTATAGTTTAACAAAGTAATACAAATAAATAATACAACTATGCGATTAATTTGAAAGATTATATTCATGATGTAAGATAAAAATTAATGCATACTAAAATATGTCACTATATATTTTGGAATTTAAAAAATTATTCTCAATAGTTATCAAATAAAAGCATTGTATATATGTGTGTGAGTCAGTGGCACACATAAGGGAGGAGGGTCCCCGGTCTGGACCCTCATTTATAGCCCTTGATTTTTTTTTTCCCGATTGATTTTAATCCTCTACATATAGTACATAAAATTTTATTAAGTATTTGTTATTAATAATTAAGTTTATCAATTAATATTAATTATTTATTCAATAATTAATTTTTTACTGTGTTTTGTTCCCGAAAACCGACAAAATCAAAAGAATGTGTTGGGTGGCATATTGGAGCATGATACGAGAATGGTGGACTTTCGACCCTGGAACCCCCTCCCCCCTTGAAAAATTTCTGTGTATGCCACTGGTGTGAGTGTATGGTTGTATGTATTATGCAAATGGCAAAATGAATTAATGGCAAAAGTAGGGATCACTGAAATTGCTATCTTAAATACATTGGAAAATTCTGTCTAAAAGAGTGGTATTTTTGAAGATTTTCTTACAGGTTTGATTGTCCTCATGTTTAATTGTGAATTCAATATAATGATATGAATTTTAAGTAAACAAAAAAGTAAATGGCCCAATTACGATGCTTTTCTTGAATTAACTTTTTAAAATTTTGCAATGATAAATAATTTAATAGATAAATACTTTTGTAGAAAAACTTTATTTTTTGAAGTAAATTGTAATATTCAGTCAATTTCATTAGTTGGGACCAAACTAAATCTAATGCAAAGGAAGCATTAATAGTATAATTTTAACTTCATAACTTAATAATTTTTTTCTAACTGGTTTATAGTCTTTTTTGTAACTTACATTTATGTTCAATCATTTACTTAAATAGTAAATTTATTGCTTAGTTTTAAGTGGAATTTGTTTAACTTTGGAACTTGCTTAGCTGAATAAAAATTTTCTACTCTTAATGCATTCAAAATAAGCAGAATTGATTGTAATATATAAATTATAATTAAAATAAGTCATTGTACACATTAATTTTAGATAGGACTTTCACCAAATATTATATATAGCATCTTTGAAATATCATGTAAATTTTATAATACAACATTCTTTATACTTTCCTAATGTGAAACTTTTAAATAAAGACATTAATTGAAAATTAAAACAAATGTATATAATACTTTAATACAAAATATAATTTCTTTCTCAGAGAAAAAAAAATCTTAAAATAAAAATTAAATTTGTTGGATACAGATTTCGATAAAATAAACATTTTTTAGCCATTTGATACCTCTTCAATCAGATATAAATGTAGACAAAAATAAATAATTATATAATAATAGTCAATATAAAAAGAAACAACTTGCCTACCATCTTCCCAAGAAAGTTGGGGAACATTATGAAAAAAATTGGCTGTGTCATTTTTAGAAGTATAATCAGATGCTCTTTCTATAGATGGTAAAGAGAAAAAATCGTCTTCAATGATTTCAAAATTACTATGCTCTTTTTATACATACTACAAAAAAAAAAAAAAAAAAAAAAACCAGAAATCAATTGATTTGTTATCTTACATTATGAAAATCTTTAAAAGATAATATTTGTTATAAAATAAACAAATTATATTGCTGATAGAAATTTCAAAAGAATTGATTTGCTTGAAAATGTTGATTTATACTAGAACACCAACTAGTTCCATAACCAAATAAGTATAAAGTTAGCAAAATTTATAGTGATTTTTTAATTAATCAAGTATACTGTAAAACAGGTCACCTACCAAAAGAAAGTGCTTTTAAGAACTATAAGCCAATCTTTCTGCAGAGTTTATCAGATAAATACACTCACAGGCCAATGAATTAAAAAACCCAAGATCAATATTTTTTTGGACTACCTTCTGAATAGGTAACTGATCTAATTCATTTGGGCATAGAGTCCACATACTTCTGAAGTGCATTTATGTCCAGAGAATACCATGCATTAGTTATGCAGCTTTTTAGATTTTGTAAAGAAGATGGAAGAGGAGAATGCTGTTGGATGCGTGTTTCCCCCATATCCCACACATTTTCTATGGAGTTAAGATCCAGGCTATGCAGTGGCCAGGAAAGTATTGGAAGTCAGACTGATGTTCAGCGAATCAATTTTGAACACTTCTAGCACAATGTATAGATGCATGATCGTCCATTAAACATCCTTTACCACCAAGGTAAAAATACAACATTGTAGGGAGAACTTGATCTGCCAGTATATCTATGTATCTCATGGCAATTTATTTTTCTTTGAGGAACACCAGGGACCCCTTTCCATTCCAGCAAGACATACTCCATATCATGATACTCCCACCAAACCCTTGCACAGTGCGAGTAAAACAAGATGGATTCATATGGGGTTAATGCTAAATTCAGCCTCTTCCATCAGTACAAAATAAGATGTGACATGATTCATCTGGTCACATGACCCATGAAATCCTCAGATGTCCAGTGTCCTTTTTTCCAACATTACTTCAAACCAATTTCAGAATTTGGGGAAGAAATTGGTGGTTTTCTTAAAGGCACCAGACTATGTATTCCTATCCTCTGCAATTATCTGTGCATGGTTTAAGCTAAATATGTTGAGAAGAGCCTTGGTTGATGATTTGTGTTAGCTGAAGCAGAGTAGAGTCCCTGTTCTACAGTACAATTCATCGGAGACACTGTCTATCACACTCTAGGAAAACTGTGCTCTAATTGCAGTTATGTCTTCAAGAAAAGAACTGTGGGTTTCGATTCAAACCTTTGATATGGCTGGAGCTTTTCTTCAAATCAAGGTCCTGGATAAATGGGCACCCATAATAGGCCCTTTTTTAAATGTTTAAAGATCTGTTGCTTTTCCCATTTTACTTCATTCATTGTGAAAAGCACTCTTACACTTAACTTATACTAGCATTCTAACCCAGTGTATCCCATGTCATAAGAAAAAAAATTGTATACATTGTCCCTAGCATTCATTTAAATGAAAATCTTAAAGGTTTTTAATTCATTGACCAGTGTGTGTATGATTAAGGTCTCAAAAGTAAATAATTATAATTCAATAAAGATGGTGAATAATATTTCTGCCATACTTTATGGATAATTTAATTGTTATTTTCAAGTGTATGTAGAATATTTTTCATCGAAATAAACATAGTGACTCAACTATTGAAGGATTATTTACACAAGGAGTCAGTACAAGATTCTTAAGACATGAATTTGGGAGGGGGGGGGGCCGTAAAACTAGAATTGTAATATAATTATTTAAGATATGAAGTTAGTTATAACAAAATACAAAAGATCAAAAACAGCACTTTTTCCTGTTAATTCTACATAATTTTGATATTAATTTCAAAATTAAATGTACAGTAGAAAATCAAACTTTGAATAAACATAAATAAAAAAAGATTGTTATATAACAATACATTAAAATTTTAAAAATGTTGTTTTCAGTAGAAAGCTTACAGTAATATATAAAATCAATCATTTTGCTCATCTTCATTTAAAAAATTCTCTTTAATATAATATGGTATAAAGGAACTGTATGGAAATTGTTTTATTGTTAAATTCACAGCAGTTTTATAGAAAAAGCACATAGTGCAAAAATAAGTTTTGTGAAAAAAAAATTTATTTAAAGAGAAGTAAATGATTTAGTGCTGGACTTAAGGCAGTCTTCACCAAATATAAAGCTTGAACTAAACATAAAACACATTTTCAGACAAATATATCTCATTTTTCCTAAAAATTTCTAATGTTATTCTTCATATATCTGTTCATAATATAGCATTTTTAAAATTTCAAAACATCCCATAAATAAGAAGCTTTTCATTTTAACCTTAAAGGAGCATCTCATTTAGCATTACGGTATTGAATAAAAAATGCAAAACACATTTCAGACCAGAAAAAATGGAACTCAGATAAATATTAGTAGATCAAACAAAATATGATGTTCTCCTTAGGATAGAGAACCTATAATTTAATAAAAGTGGTGGAGCACTTTTTTATCTGAAAAAATATTCTGAATTTGAGTCCTATTATTTAACATTATGCAAAGATAGCCTTTAACCTTTAATTTAATAAAAGTGGTAGAGCACTTTTTTATCTGAAAAAATATTCTGAATTTGAGTCCCATTATTTAACATTATGCAAAGATAGCCTTTAACCTTTTAGTCTGAAGCTATAAATTTAAGATAATATAATTCATGAATAAAAAATCTTTCTCCTGCAACAAAGAAAAAATATCAACAGAACTGTCTAAGACTATTCAACATTTGTTAAGAGAAAGTCAATAGTCAGGAAAAATCCATACTTCCTATTTCAAATGTATTTTTTAAAAAGGGTTAAACATAATTGCAGGTCATTCTCCTTAATTACTTAACTACTTGATTGATCACTCAGTTTTTAAATGATTTTTAACTAATCAAGCCCTTTTCAATTCTAGCAATAAAGGTATAACAATAAAACAAAAATCCTAGAAAAAATTCTTGAACCTCAGAACTAAACTTCTTTACTTCCAACACAGATAACAGGAGCCTTTAAATTCACTTTGTTTCCAGTACTGGTTAAATTTCTTTTTCTGCTCCTACATCAAATTTTAAAAACTTATAATTTTTTTAAGTTTCCAAATTAATGAAATTGTCTGCATAAATTTTATTCTCTGTATTATTTTTTTTAAACAGCAATTTTCTTCTAATTTCTTTTTCTCAGCAGAAAAACCCATTTCTTCCAAACAATCTATTAAACTTTAATAAACAACAAAATGCACTGATTATATTAGTGAAAGTGAATCACAAAATCCTTCCTTAATGGCTTCATTTCATTTGGTTGTGTTAAAAAAAATTGAACTTTTTTATTATACACACTTTATATATATATATAAATTTGAAGTAATTATTTTTCAGGAGAATTAACATTAACACTTTACACTCTCTATAATAATTAAATTGTTGGTTGATAATGTCAATGAATGAAATGCAAGAAATGGGTGAAGAGTATTAACCATAATTGTAAATGCACAGAAAAAAAAGTTTCAAAATTTCATGTTAAAGGAAAAAGAAAATTCTTTCTTTTACAAATATTTTTATTTCAGTAATTTATCATTGTATAAGGAATAATTATATAAATGACTTTAAGGAAGACTTTATAAATGTACTTAGAGGAACTAAAGAGAACTGCATATTTTGTAAAAAAAAATTAATTTTATTCATAAAATACAGTTAAAAAACATTAATTGTTTACAAACTAAAATGTTTTTCCTCTTGATTTATGATGAAATATTTATGTAACTTAAAAGAAAATCTTTATAAATCTATACATTACATTTAAGTTTGTATAACTTAACTTTAATACCATATTTTCTTTTTGACATTACATACATGCATTACATATATTACTTTTATATTTAATTTATTACACTAACATATATAAACATCATAAAATATAATACAATAATTTTTAATATTTCTAAAAGAAATTCATTCTGATTTACATATGAAAATGATTCAAGTACCAAATATACCTAGACACTATTAGATAATACATAATCAAATTGCAAAATGAAAGTAATGGTGGAAGGTAAGGATATATGAGACTGATTGCTAATTTTTCATAATAGTTACAGCTGAATAATTTGAATAATCATGATCCCAAGCAATTTGAAAATAGCTTAGGTTTTCCAATTTATATACAACTAAGTGTTATAAATGAAACTTTTAAAGGTTCTTAAAAGACACACTATTAAAAGAAATGATTTTAAAAAAACTTTGTAATTTCACAAAATGTAAACAAAATTATACATACTCTTAACTGAAGTAAAAATTCTTCATTTCTTTCAAACACACGTAAATGAGGAATACCTAATCTCAGAATAGCTCTTGATAAATTACCAGGTCCTAAAAATATTTTTTTTAAATTATCTGAGTTTTAATAACAAATGGGGAGAAGGAAAAAATGTCTTCTTTTTACTTACCTGGATTTATTTCAAGTATATAGTTACCATTCCAACCTTCACATAAATGGGCTGCGATGGAATCTAAATAAATGGAAAATTTTCTGTATAAGCACACTATTTCATATCTATGTCATAGAAAGTATTGAAACTTCACACATAAAATATGATAAATTGTTCCCAAATCGGAAAATTTATCTTAACTCCAAATTTTTAACCTCTTAACTGGGAAGAAAAAGCCCCATGATTTGCTCCCCGGTACCACCGTTTTTCATTCTCATAGGTGCATAAAATTGTGTGGTGTATTGGGGAGGAGGCATACATATGTAAATTCTGTGAAATAAGTAAATCCTTCACAGACAACATCACATTGTATTGCATTCCAAAGCCCTTGGAATAGTTTTACAGATAGTAGCACAATGTAAAAGTTTGTAATTTGGAAAGGTATCAGGAGCAGTTAATGCACCGGCTGAGCAAGACATATATATATGCTTGTGGCAGTCAAAAGGTTAATATAAATCCATAGATGCACATTTTAAATATATATATTCTCTAAAAGGTTTTCTCAAAATTATAAAAAGAGATCACTAAAACTATCTTAACTCCTTTTGTCGCAACACGTCGGTTAGAGTTTTTAAAAAAAGATAACTAGAGTTCTTTCTAGAAATTTATTAAAATATCGCAAATAATTCAAAATAATACCTCATATTGAGAAAGAAGGCATTTTATTAACAATGCAGTTTTAACTTTTTGTTATACAAATATATATATATATATATATATGCATTTCATATCTCAGTAATTTTTTTTGCAACATAATACGTTTTCCTTTACTTTTGACGCATACAATTTTTTTATAGATTAACTAGGTACAAATATTTAAATTCCTTCACAATCTATAAAAATTGCTATCTGCTCTTCATATGAGTTAATAATAAATGTATATTTAATAATAAAATACATATTTAATATTAAATTATATTTATATTTAATAATAAAATGTATATTTAATAATAACACACTACCAAATTTACAGGATTCTCAGACATTGCACTTCAGTATATAAAAATTGGTACTTTTGTATTATTGCAACCGTATTGGTGACATTATATGAAACGAGGCACATGGTTATCAATTCAGCCTGTTTGACACATGTGAAATCGAGGTTGCCAACTTAGAGAATTATCTTGAATGTTGGCATTGTTGCAATAGTAAGTACCAAAAAAACTTTTCATTCAACATTCATGAGAAACATATAAATATAATATAAACATAAATTTAAATAACATAATGAGAGATCATTGCAGATAGGGATAAAAGAAAAAAAAAATTTTTTTTGGAAGAGGTGAGTTAGAACATTTTGTTCATGGTTACTATATAAACTTGATCTCACTTTTCAACTTCTGAAATAGCAAATATATATATATTTTTTTTAAGTGGTAGAAACCAACATGAGCAAATGCTCATTTTTTTTGCATATGTAATAATCTATTCATTAATTTCTTAGAAACTCATTTTCTTTCTTTTCTCTGACATTAATATATAATCCTATTGGATATTTATATATTACACCTTGGACTAATTTCGTTGAATCAAAAGATGTTGCCAATTCACAAAATATTACCAAATGCAGTCATCGTTATAATTGTGTTTGAACATGCGTAACAATGACTTCCATTACTGTCTGTATATCGCAGCATTTGCCAACCCCTTTGATTTGTCGAAACAGGTTGCTGGTATAATATGTAAGTACCTCCTAGGGAATTTGAGCTTTGATGAGATATTTGAGAGCTTTGTTTCAGAAAATGAAGTAATTATTTTCAATAAAAATATAATAAATTACAATTTTATGTTTCTGAGTCAAAATTTTTAGCTTGGTATAGTCAGATCAAATTAATATATATACAGCAGAAAATACTATTTTATTTAAAATCCCATATGAATAATTATTGGAATGTTTGAAAAGTAATTTAATCATTTTCATGAAAATCAAAGATTTTCCCACAAAATAAAAAATTATATAATGACCATTTTGAATTATAATAATAATCAGTTTGATTCAATACTTTTGTCTCCTTATAGTAGTAGGATAATTCCATGCTCATAAACATTTGACTCTATCTTTCAAAACACTAACCCAAGTGTTTTTTGACATCCTAACTTGAAACAAATAGTTTTACACTTAAGAAATTATATAAAAATTGTAACAAATGAAAATTAAAGGGCACCGGATCTGGAAAATATGATGAGTGTAGTAACACACACATTCCAATTCAAATTGCAATAGCTTTTGATGAATTCTTAAACTTCTGTAAGATCTGATGTTATCATAATGAAGCACTGCACCTTTTTTAATAATCAATTCTGATTATCATTAAATTCTTCAACTAATCATCATTAAAACAATCATCATTAAATTCTTCATTCAATTCTTCTACTTTAAATCAGCACACTTTTGAAATTACGCAATTGTCTGATAAATGGTTTTAAAAAATTCTTAAAAACCTACCGAAGAGATATGCAAGTTCTTCTCTTCTACTCCATGATTACCAGCTTTCAATACTGTGGCAAGCTATCCATTTTTTTCATCACCCGTTATAACTAAGTTTAAATTGAGTTTAAGATAAAATCCATTTGAGTAACCGTATTAATACTATTAATATTTCAATAAGTATATCTTATTATTTTCTTTGAAAGTATTTCCAATTACATTGATGCAACTTACCAGCACTTACAGGATTATTGATATAAAAGTATTCATTCGGTTTCACACGAGATTGTTGAGATTTCCCAAAATACTTCATAGATATGTCTTTCATTTCATATTTATTTGCCTTAGAAAGTCTTTTACCAGTACTTGCATTTTGAATATGGTACCAGTTAAATTTTTTATGAATATTGAAGTGCTCCGAAAGATTCAAACATTTAAAAAGAATTTTAATATTCCTTGAAGATTGATAAAACATTTTTT
>BMAV01005271.1:0-30671 GCA_019973955.1 Trichonephila inaurata madagascariensis
ATCGCTAATTTAGATAAATAATTGCAAATTAGATTAAAATTTTTATTTCTAATTCAAATTATAATGCAAAAAATATGTGGTGCTAAATAAAAATAATTAAATTAAGCATTTCCTTATTTGTCTTAAAACTTTGCATTTTCACTTATATAACACAATGTAACTTTTTCTTTAAAAAAAGAACAATTTTTGGAAAAGAAAAATTTGATTATAAATATACTCTTTTTTTTAAAATTAAAATAAGGAGAAAAATAATTATTCTTACATTACTACATATTTCTCTAGTGTCTAAAAAGCAAGAAAACCGATTATCATAAAATAATATTTTATGTACTGAATATCATAGGTTCAAAATAATCATAGCCGATTTTCTTTTTTTATTATTATTAAATGTGCCTGTGTATCTGAACTTTGCTTAGTCTTTTGAGAATGTCCAATACTCGTTTAGCTGCTATTCTTATCTAGTGCTTATTTTGGGTTAGTGCTTATATTATAAGCATTGTGAAAAATCCCTCTAAATCTGAGTTTTCAATTAAGTCCTATTTTTCGATGATGGAAAGGATAAATATATTTTGTTTTTCTAATTATTTTCCTATCATTCAACGCGATTTTGTCAATATACTTCTGATATAACAGCATTCCTTCTTTTATTTAAGTTAAATTTTATTACCATTTCTGTTTCTATTATTTATGATAATATCATTTCAAAGTTGTTTTTTATATACCCTGTTTTAAGTGCCAATGAAGACCCACCGTTAGAGGAGCAGAAATAGGTTAAAACATTCGAGGTTCAAAGTCCTCCCTTTTATGGTGTGCTCGTTTGGGAGGAGTGTTCCATCTCAGGTGTTGGTTTCGTCATTTGACCGAGGTTCAAAATTACAAGGTTCATCGCCAATAGCTTTGGTTGTTTTTTTTAACGCAATGCGACGTTAATAAACAATCATTCAGAATTTAAATGCAAAATAAGCTGCGTATTCAATATATTTTATACTAAATTTCTAACCATTTTATACTTTTATTTTAGTTGTAACTATTATTATTTCTGATCTTTATAACTACAGTTTCCTATAGAGAAAATTTCCATTTTTCTTAAAACCATGTGAATATTAACATGTGCTAATATCAGGTGTTTTGTCATAAGCAATATGGGAATTAGCCACATCCATCAATACTGCTCATAAACTGTAAGCCAAATGTTTGAAAATCTATAGAGAATCTAAAGCTCTGGCTCAGGTAAATCTTCCACCATATTAAATATCAATTTACCAAAGTAGATTAACTTTCATGCGAGGTGATTACACATACTCTATAAGTTTTAATCATGGTTGTTTACTATGCTAAAATAGTTATTCACACATAAGGGATTTATGCATAGAAAATATTTTGCTTTCACCTTAATGCACTTGAGTATGAAACCGATATTCAAAATATGATTGAATAGAAAGGTATAAAATTGGAAATTTTATCTCGACTGTGCAGCAAAGTTCTCATTTAATCAAGATATTTTCTTAACAAGAATTTAATGAACATTAAGTGAAAAGCTATATTTTTACACGAAAAAATATCGCATTGATTAGCAAACATACAATATTTTAATAGTGACTAATTGACTACATAATTGAAATTTTAAAAGAAATAAATTAAATTGGGGATACCAAAAATATATAAAAGTATGTATTAAGTAAATACCAAAAGTGTATAGCAAATTCATAGGAAAGCATGCCTTATGTTTTTTATAAGGGTATACCAAACTATAAATCCCAGAACAAAATTTTCAAAGAACTATAATATAAGTTAGAATTTATATAAAAAATATATTGAAAAAATCTAAGAGTTTGATTTATTTACAGACTTTTTTTTGTAAATGCAAAGTGACGAAAATATAAGTTTATCTCTTGACGTAAGTTACGTGCATCAAGTGTCCTAAAATAGACTGATTTTTTTCAAAAATTTGCCGTAGAATAACGGTTAAGATTAAAAAAAATTATTGCAGCACGTCCATGCCTCATGGCATACAGGAAAACTGGTAGTGGATGATGATGTCAGCGCGCAACGATCGACACCTGCTCCGCATGGCGGTGAATGACCGCACAGCTTCATCCAGGTAGTTGGCAGCACATTAGTCTACTGCTACAGGTCATCGACGTCTGCTGCACCGTGGATTGCGTGCTAGGGTGCCTTCATGCAGGATCCCCCTCACAGCAAACCATCGACGGCTGGACCGCAATGCTCGAAAACAGAGCCTCGGCAACGTTGGCATCAAGTGTACTTTGATGAATCGCTTTGTGGGATCATGATGGCCACATTTATGTTAGACGTTATCCCGGTGACCGCTACCTTCCAGAGTGCATTATCGAACGACATAGTAGCCTAACACCCGAAGTTACGGTTCGGGGTGCGATTTCAAATCAGGACACCCAATTTACTACAAGGGGAACTCATTGCAACGGTACGTCCGTGAAGTGCTACAGCCAGAAGCCCCACCCTTTCAAGGCTTTCCCGGGAACTTTTTTCAGCAGGAAAAGACCCCTTTTGGGTTGAAAGCTTTGAGTCCTCTGTTCAGCCCAACACATGCAACCTTCCTAGCCTGTTTATTCGCGGGATATTCACCTATTGGCATTTTTGGGATTTGGGGTGGGGTTTTCGCTCGTAATTGCGCGCCCCAACTTCATAAAACAAATTTTTTCGCGCATACAAGCAGTATAAATTCTTTCCATAAGCAGACATTTAAACTGTTTGACTAAGTAGTCTATAGCATTTTATTGCAGCGCGTAAATGTACACCAAATACGATTTCGGACACTTTAATTTTATTTTTTTTTTGTTTTAAAAATTTTCCCATTAATTTAATAATACAACCTTTTGGGCTTTAAAATTTTTTTAAATTTGATGATTCCTTCATGGGACGCAGTTTTACAAAAAACAGTTTTTATGTTGTTGATTTTTAATGTAAGTATAAATTTATATAAAAAAAGTTCCTGTAATAACAAATATTATTAGTTTTAGTTTTTATCATGGTTGCTAAAAAAAAGAACACAAAAATAAAAAACAAGAAAAGGTTTCACTAGAAAAAAAAATGCAAGTGATTAAAAAATTAGATACTGGTGAACATCAATCTCAAACTTCAAAAAAAGGACCATTCTAAAAATAAAAAAAAAACTGTCATCGGCAACCGTAACTACAAAAGTTGAACGGAATTCCCATTCTAGGGAAAAAATACAATAGATGAAATGTAAAAAAGACCTATATGAATTGACGGAAATTGAACGTAATATGCCATTAACCATTTCCAACGCACGCCCCCTTTGGGGGGTAATAACTTCCCAAAAGGGGGGAAGCATATTGAAAAATCGAAAACAAAAGTTATTTAAAAGTATTAATTTATGAAATAAAAAATTTTTATAAAATTAAATATAGCATAAATTTACACTGATGTAATACATTTATAAATGTTTAGTACTATAAATATATATATTTTATTTTTAATTTAACAAAAAAGTTAATAACAAGTTTGATAATTATCAGTAATCCGATGGCTTGTATTAACACTTTCTTATAATTTGTGCAGTTATAATTAATTCCTTAACTGCCGATTTAAAGTTACCGGGTCCCCAATGCCATCGTTTACCACGTACGAGCGTATTTTATTTTTTTTGAGGGGAGGAGAAAAAAATATATATAAATAAGCAAACCCCCCCGAAATAAATAAATCTTTCCCAAAACTGTCAAGTTTTTTTAAGCATTCAAAGCCCTCGGGTAATTGTAGGAGAGCAGTGCACAAAAAGATCGTACTTGGAAAAGGGTATATACGTCCGTTAATGCTTTAGCTGAGTGAGACGTTTTTTACGTAGTTGGGAAAATAAGAGGTTAAAATCAACTGTAGTTTGGGGGTAAAGTATATTACTGAATTCAAAAATTATTATTGTATGGAGGGGGGCGATGAAAAAGATAATTGAATAGTGGGTCGCGTATATTGAAAGTTTGAAAGCACTGCATTAGCCAATCTACCTTCTTGATAAAATAGCAGAAAATTGGAAATACAGAAGAGACTGAATTATTTGAAATATAAACATACTGACTTAGAATTTTATTTATTTTTATATGTACAGTCGAACCTCCATATTATGAACCTCTATATTGCGAATTTTTCTATATAACGGATCTTTTCCTGAAACCAAAAACATTTCACTATTTTCTTCATAAAATAGCCTCCCTGTAGCGAAATGCATTTTCTATATAACGAACTTTTTCTCTTGTAATTCAATTTTTTCTCTTCCTATTTTTAAAATTGTTCTGTGCATTTCAAGTTATTCTCCCTTTTAGAACATTTTATGGTGGTCATAAATTTTGAACTGGTTTTATTAGGTGCTTAACTCCAGAAAAACAGTAGAATTCTGGGCGTTTCATCCAAGGGCAACCTTTAACCCTCATTGTCCAGTTCAGTAGAAATATCTCCAATATCCCCTTGCACCCTTCGGGGAGTTGTCTCGTGTCCCCGTGTCCTTAAGTAGTGTACTGGTAACTTCATTTCTTGTGGCTCGAAACGTCAAAACAAAAGTACTTGAACATCAAAGATAAAAATTTCATTCTTCAGGAAGAGGATAAAGGCGCAAGAAACTTTCCTTGCAGTTTTCCTTTTTTATATATATGTAAGATATATAAAATAAATATATATTTATTTACAAAGAGGCATAAATGTTTACTTTTTTTAACATATAGTTATGAATTTAAAATTTGTTTTACGTGGTTTATAAAAAGAAAATTGAAAAACGGACCTCTATATAACGAATTTTCCATACAGCAAACTTTTTCAGGATTTAGCAGCTTCGTTATATAGAGGTCCGACTGTATATTCGTTTATTATGTTTCTATATCTGTAAGAAATAAATTTGTTTTATTGTTTAAAAGAACATAATTAATAAGTTTAATGTTAAAATACCTGTCCAATTTTCTATCCACATCTTCGCCTAATCCCATTATTAAATGCAAAACCTTTTAAATACCCAACTACGTGAACAGTGATTTTGCAAAAGCTCATAAATGAACAATATTCATGATATTTAGTGTCACTTAGATTAGAAAACGTATATAAAATTGTTTCAAGAATATTATTACAAAAAAAATTATTTAAATGCAATTTTTTTGACAAAAAAAAAAAATGACAAATTTTCAAAGCATTTCCTTTTATGAAAAAAAACTATTATAATAATATTTTGTCTATATATCCTTTTTAGACCTTGTCAGAGTCTGAACTAGAATATTTGAAATATATAACTTAGAAGGATTTTATATTTTACCAAAAAAGGGGGGAAAATTTAAGAAAAAAAACCGATAATTATTTATTTTTTACAACTCTGAAAATAATGTGAATTTTTCAAAAAAAGTAGTTCAGACCCCTGGAGAGTCTTTTTTCTTTATATGCACAAAAAAAAATATTATTATTATAGGGATTTTTTAAAAAAGGGGAACGTTTTGAAAAAAGGTTATTCTAAGTTACTTTTTTGCCAAAATATTGTATTTAAATAATTTTTTTACGTCATAATGTGCTTAAAACTATTTTATACGTGTATTGTAATCTAAGTGACACTAAATGTCTTGAAAATTATCTATTTATGCCCTTTTTTAAAATCACGGTTCCGAACGTAGTCGGGTACCTTAACGCTGTCTCATATTAAGCTCTACTTTGATGGAACGTATAACCCGCGTTAAGCGGGATCTTCTGTACAAGAATGTTTTAAATATTTCATTACGAGTTATAGAAGTCAGTTTTATATTCAAAATAAATTAAGTAACATTTATTTGAAAATTAATCTGTAAATACAGAAATGAAATGTAACAAAATTAATGTATTTTACGATGCTTTCCACGTATGCGTATCACGATATCTTGGATTAAGAGTTAGAACTAAATATTTAAATTATATTATTTCAATCTATGTCCCAGCCATGAAAAGTAAACATTTCTTATTAAATTTTTAATAAAATATTTATTAAATATTTTATCAATATATTTTAGATGTAGTCTTATGACATACCTAATACATATAGGCTCATAAAAATAAATAAAAAACCAACTTCGAAATCTAATATGGAAATTATTTTTTCGACAGATTTAAAAAAGAATAATAAATTAGAATAGAGGTGGAAACTTTGCAGGTATATTACGTAAGTATGAATACATTTCTTAACAGATGCTTTCTCAATTGAGTCCATTTATTGCGTTTTTACAAATTAAAATTAAAAAATTTCAAAATTATTACACTTACTTCATTTGCAAATATTTTCATTTCTTTATAGTCTAACTTCTATACATTCTAAAGTCGTACATGATTTTTTTAAAAAAAATTGTTGTTTATAGCAAATACATTAAAAACAAAATTACGTGCATACATTTATATTTGATGCACAATTCTGTTCTTTTAGAAAATAACATTTTTTATAGAAAATCTCTAATATAAATGTGTGTAAATCGATTATTTTTTGTTCAATATTCATTTTAACTTGTTTCTTTTAACAAATATTTTCGAGATTATCAACTTTTTTATAGAAGAAAAGTAAATATTTAATATTTTGTGAAGGGATTCTTTATTACAAAAAGCTGAACTGATGAAATTCCTTGGATAATTTAATGACTCCTTTTGTGTGCATATTTTATTGAAAACTTTTAAAAAGCATGATGTTTTTATTTATCTTGTCTTCTGCATCAATATATTCTTCTTAGATCCATTTTTCATCAAAATTCCTTCATCAAACAAGCTTTGCACTCGTCATTTTTTAGTTAAAATTTGCTACACGTTGATGTCGATAAAATCTGCTTATTATAAAATTAAAATACAAGCCTTTATATAATGCTTTGTAATTTTCTTGTTTTTCGAATAATACTGAAAGGGAAAACCAAGCCCACTTTGAAAAAAATTCAGACATTTAATTTATTGCAATAAATCAATTTAAGTTTTTAAATAATATAATTGACAATAAAATGCACAATTTTCTTAAAAAAAATCGCTTTTTAATTTGTAATTGATAGTAATAAGATATACCAAGAAATAATGTTCGAATGATTTGGACTATTTTCTAGAGCATCAATTTGAATCTTTTATCATTAAACCACCATTTCATTTTTTCAATTCCTACTATTAGTTCACTCTATTTATTTATTTATTTATTTTTTATTTTTCTTGGTGGAATTTTTTCAATCGTTAATAAAATACATTTTAATGCGCTCCATTGAGCTGACATTTTACATACTATGATTATTTTATATACAATAATTTAATTGTAAATTAATAAAATTAATTGATTAAAACTACCTTAAATTACAAATAATAGCCACAGACTTGTGTCAAAACTTGAAAATGTTTTTTTCCTCGCGTTTTAAAGCATTCAGTTGAACTGAAATTTTATATACATGATTGCCTTAGATGACAATACGATACTTTGATGATAATCAATAGAAATTAATTACCACTTAATGTTGCGATTCTGTCATATGTATATCCATATTTATACTAATTGTAACTATTTAATAAAAAGTAGCCAAAATAAAAATTTTCTTGGTTGATCTAAGTAGGAATTGATTTAATTTTTTTTATATATATTTTGTTTTGTATCCACTCATTGTGCTAATCCTGTCCCTAGCTACTTCCCAAAAAAAGAACGCATAGCCAAGAAAATTTATAATTGTTCAGTGACACACCTCGTCCATCGTATACCGTATGTCGCACCGCCTCGGTCCCAAATTTTTATTAGATTTTTAACTTCAATTATTGAATTTAAACAGTATTTAACTGTGGCGCTCCAGTTTGAGAGCGCGCAATTATGTATGTCACGAAAATCGAACGATGACGAGTATACTCATCAGCGCCCCACGCCCTCTTTTTTAGTAAAAGTCCTTCCCCGACAGGCGGTGCCAAGATTAATGGCAACTCCTTTTTCCAACGAAACAACGGAACTTGGAAACGTAAAAAGGGTTTAAAAATTTCAAAGTAGTTAACTTTTTTAAATTAATTACTAATTTAGTAAGGTTAAATAAAAAATTTCAAATTTAGGGAATGTTTAAAGGGAAGAATTTGTTGATAACAATTGTAAAAAGGACGAGCCAACCAAGAATTGTTCCAAGATAAAGCTATTAGGTTTAAGGTGCATACCATTTTAAATTGTTAATTTTATTTTTTATCGGACTTGCCTCAAATATTCTAAGCATCGAAAAATAGATAGTTATTCTAAGATTATGATTTAAAACTCCTCTTTTTAAGCGGTTCTGCAGTAAAAATTTTCCGCCATTCACGCGTTTTTTTTTTCTGTTCTTCAAAATAAATTTCCCAAAAGCAGGCCGAAACTGAGAGTGCTTGAAAAATACGGGGCTCAACCGGGTTTTGAGGAACCGTAAGTGAAAGCAACAGAATATTGCGGTGGGAAATTTGGTGAACCATCTCCAGAAGCAAACTTTTAAGTTTCAGACCGTAGAAGTTAGAAGGTTAATTTTTTATGATCTGAATATTATTGGAATTGAGTTTAGGCGTGTTAGTTATTGATAGTGTGGTCCGGGTTAAACTAATTCGGTATTATATATATATTGTGTTTTAGTCATCGTAGATTCTCTCCCATATATTATTATCTAATCTGTTAAATGTTTAAGTTCAAGTTCTTAATAAAGTTATTTTAAGAACATGGAAACTTCTAGTTCTTTAGTTTATCCTACACCTCTAGCTCACGCTGATAATCAAAGAGAAGGGCACCCAAGGGGGCAACTTCACATCTTTATAAAGAGTATACTAATCAGTCACAGTTAACTGGTTAATTAATGAATATAATCTGAATTTTTTTAAATCTGAGGAGATGGTTAAATGAAGTTTTCTCAATACAGAACTTCGTAATTGTGGGCTGTTACCCCAAAAAGTTTTTCCCTCCAATGGCACTCCTTTAAAAGCAAAGAAAACTCCATCATTCCTCGCCGTTCAACTTCACAGCTGTTAAGAAACGGGCTTAAGGGTCTCCACTGAAATATTTACCCGAGATTGGTACATACGTATAAAACCGTAGGCCAATTTCTCCAAATAAAAAGACGTTACAAATGCTGTCATCGTTATTATTGTTTTGAAACAAGCATAAAAACTATTTCTCCACTATTGGTGGCATTACGTGATATATTTGGCAGAGTAATTTTATTTGAAAAACTTTGTCAATGGTATAATAAGCAAGTGCCCTGAGATTTAATTAGCGTATGAGCTTCTTCGCAGAGCACCTATATATATGTTAGCTTAATCAATCTTTCAAACTACTAAAACATATGCCTATAAAACTATGATCTTAAATGCATGTTTTACATCCGATGTTTATCTGGATACAAAGAGGCTCCAGAAACTGTATTATACAGTATCTTAAAAATGCATTAGAAATTAGTTTTTAAACATCATCACTATGAATGTTTCTTTAATACCAATCATTAATAATTGGTTCCGTCACTTCCGTAATATATTCTAATAGCGCATTCAATATTGCTATAACTATTTATTATTAAGAGACCAAGTTGACAATGATACGATGTAGACTCCATATCTCCTCCAGCTTTTGTAAAGAATTCACCAGTTGTTTTATAAAAGAAATTTTGTGATACTTGATTCTCGAAGAGCTTATAAAGCACCGTATTTATTAGATTTGTTTTTCAACAGCTTACGATTCACAGTTCTGTATCGTAGTAGTCATTGATCCAACAGGAACGTTCAAGAGGTGACATATTACTAAATGTGACTAAATCGCTTCACATTCTTATTTTGACTCCAGTGAGAAGTCTAATTATCCATAAGACCTACAAGTGCATCGTAATGGCATTATCGGCAGAGTCTCTTAGGAACAAGGACTAGATGAATAACAAGCAACTACTATTAGCTTCTAATGTAACATTTGTGTAATGAAGTATAAAAAAAACGTTGACCATTTTAATCATTTGTAGTCTGGGCATAAAAAACTTGAATAAGAAATTTCGAAATAATCGAGTTATATTTTCGGCTTGATTTTTCTGCCTGAGAAGCAGCGCATATTTCCAAAAAGCTATAAAGATTATACATTGTCTTTTTTAATTTAGAGGGAAACAAATAACAATAAGAAATAGACAGAATGAGTTTATTAAAAGTTATTTTGGAGACGAGAAAGATATAATTACTATAGGGCTCAAGATATAAAATGAGGGGGAAAAAATTTGTGCAGCGTTGTGACTTATTTAAAAATGTTTTTTGCAGATAGTCATTTTACATTGAATAAATCATTTTGAAATTAATATTTGGCTTTTAGTAAATTGTATTAAAATAATTTGTTATTGAATATAAAATATATTTCTGTACTAATACAACAAGGGAACAAATTACTAAATCTATGAGAGGAATGTTTTCTTAATTTAAATAAATTGGCTGATTATTACTTTTAAAAGAGCAGTTTGTTATCTGAAATAAGATTTTTCTTTGTCTCCATTTTGGTTTACTTTTATTTCCCTTAAGAGTGCTATATCCATTAAAATTCTCCAGCAATATGAAAGCCTCTGTGGTCCGTAACTAATGCTGCTTATTATTTTATGTTGCTTTATCTTTCTTAATGGCAAAAAAGAAATCTACAATTATTCGAATTTAACTGTTTAAACAAATTAACAGTTCTTATTAAGTTCAGCCGCAAAAGACAACAAGACAATTTAATCCATTATTTGCCTTAGATGGAATATGTGCAGCATCAAGAAGTTCGGGCATGGTATATACATACGCTTTCACTACGCGTTTATTTCACAAATTTGAACATGTCTCGTACAACTGTCCATATTCGTAGCTCAAACTATAAAACTATAATTTACATATCTTATGCAGTTCTATCCATTTCTTCTATTTTTGTAGTCCAGGCAATCGTTGCAATATTTTTTTGCAAGAGCTTGGAATAATGTACTATCGCAACTGTATCTGCGACATTATAAGAAATGTAGCATATTGGTGGCTAGTTCACAGGGCGTACGGCACATGCGAAATCGGGTTTGCCAACTTGGCGAGTTTATCTTGAACGTTGGCATTGTTATAATAGCACGTTATAAATTTATTATATGATCACTAAAAAAACTTATTTTATATAGGACGTACATTAACTCTTTCATGACTAAGTAAATCATTTTTCTACGAAGTAAGTTTTTAAGTTTGATGACTATCTCATTAATTATAAAATTTTTAGCAATATTTCATACAGAATGCCAAAAAAGAACGCATCCCGAACTCGATTAGATAAATGGAAAACTCAAATTAGTTTGGATCAATGCTAAAACACATTCGCGTGTTCTCTCATTACTACAGTTCATTGTGTTGTGTAATGATACGTAACTGTGCTGTTCCATATTTTATGTTATTCGGTACAATAATGTGCAACAAGTATATTTGAACCAATGAAAAAAAAATGCTTGATAATGATAAATTCCATAGGAATAATTCCATTCTATTCCCGTAAAATTGCAAATAAAAATTACACATTATGCATTATTCTTGTCTTATTTATATTTCAGTAAAATCCGGCGTATAACGCGCATCTATACTTTCAGGCTGCATATTTTAATTTTTATGTGTATTCGCCATATAACGCGCACTCCCGATTAAAAGAAGAAATCTTAAATGAACGTTTGCAATGATCTTAGGTTTGAAGTTATTCGAGGAATATAATCTCAAGTTTTTGAAAAAATAGTTTATTTCTAAAACCGCAACCTTAAGATCATAAAGTACGTCATTTATTTTAAATAAACAGTAATTCGATGTAGAAGCCTTAATAATTTTTATGCTCATCTATTGTTATTTTTAAGGCTATCATTTTTATACCCGGCGTATAAACACACCCATAAATTTCGATCTTATTTTTTGTGTTAAAAGTGTGCGTTACACGAAGGATTTTACGGTAAGTCTAAGCAAACTTAAATAAACAGTTACACACTAATACTTACTTTTACCCCCCCCCTTATGGTCCTGTAAAGGTTAACACATACATTAAAAAAAAACGTTAATTGAAAAGAAAATAGTATTGCAAAGTGATAATCATTGATCAATATTTTAATATAAATTGTTTTTATTTTATTTTATTTTATTTTTATAAAATATCTCTTGGGTTCATTCATGCATTCATGCATTTTCGTGTTTTCTTTTCATTTTAACAAATAAAGTTGAGTTTTAACAAATGAAGCTAGCTTTTGGGCCGAGGGTAGCCTAGTGGTTAGAGCATCGGACTCCAGACCGGAAGGCCTGGGTTCTGATGCCCGATGCCACCAAATACCCTCCGAGTACACACAGAGTACGTGTTGTCTCTGAAGTCTTGTGGGAGGTCGCAGAAGAAACCACGGGTGGAGAGGGCTGGAGAATATTTCCCTCCCCACCAGTTCCATGCCTAAATTGTGGAGGTGGAGATAGGTGGTGTCACCATTTATCGTAAAGAAGTCCAACCTGTCTCAGGCTCTGGTAACTTTATTCCTTCTCTTCGGGAAGGACACAACAACAACAAGTTGAATTAGTTTTTAAAAATGAACTGACAATTTTTAAATTATTTTATAAACAGAGACTCAACACAAAAAAATATTAAAACAAAAAAAAAGGCTTTTACTAATACAAATATATTCCTTAAATTAATTATATTTGTCGTTGATTGTGGCTGTTTGCTTTACTTTAATTTAAAAAAGCTATTTACATTAATTTAAATTAATTAAGCTTTCTAGAATGCTTTTCCTCACGAAGAAATTTATTTCTAATACTATGATGCATAAAATCATAAGACTGATCAGCAAAAACTTTTAATATTCAAGAAAGAAATTAATTTTTTAAATATTTGCAATAAAGCTGTAATTGGTTACCATAAAATGAATCATTTTTTAAATATAAATGTTTCTGTTGGAAACACATTTTGAGAAGAATATCTCTACATTAATTTTCCAAAAAAAATTTTATCTATTCATGTTTGTACATAATACACATTTAACATAGTCAATATAATAAATTTAAAAAATTCATTTGTTTAATTGCCTACATTTTTAAAAATTTTTTTGGGAATGCAATATTTATATATTATGAGATAGTTGCAGTTCTTAACAAAAAGATACAATTAATGGGAAACTGTATAAAATAGTGTAAATAAATTTATACATTCCGTAAATAAATCTAGAAAAAACTTTTAAAGGGTCTTTTTCAGTTTTCTTCACAGCTTTATTTATTGTGAAAAAACCCAAATTAACTAAAGATATGGACAAACTAAATCAAAATTTTTAATTACCATCTAAAAAGAGTTATTTTACACATAACTTATTTTCACTGTGATTTGTCATCATACACAATTAGTTTAATTTTTAAATTTATTTAAAATGCTTTACATAAGAGCGTTTGAGTAATGGGGATTTAAAAAAGTATATATAAATGCCTTAAAGTTAAAAAAGTTTTTCAAGTATTTAGTAATATAAACCACTTTTCAAACAAAATTACGTCAAATCGTATGAACTACTATAAAATATGAATTATTGAAAATAGTTAAAAAATAAATTCTAATATACTAGAATTTGCAGACATGGAATTCATCTCTGCGAAACTGAAATCAAATATTTCATTCAATATTTTAGGAAATATTTGAAAAAGAAGAGTTATGATTCTATATTGTATTATTCAGGGACTGTATACTGATTAGCACTTTTTAATTATAGATACACCAATCGTACAGTGTTCATAAACAGAAAGATATTAAGAAAAGTGTTTTATTTTTGAACTAATAGCTTTAATATTAAAAATGTCTCACACACATTTATAAGTAAATAAAAAAAATAAAATACTAAAATTGTTACCCAATTTTAAAAACTTTTCAGAAGTTTTATAAAAAAATTTTTTAAAAGGGTTTGAATTTTGGGCCCCAAATAGTTACCCCTTCTCGTTTAATGCCCCCCTAATAGTTTTTTTTTTCTTAAATATCCAAGTAACTCTAGATAAAATAGCAATTGAATTTTGAAATATGTGACTATTTTGAGCATTATTTTCTTAATTATGTAAAAACTGCATTCCGCATTGATAAGATTTTTAAAAGTTAATAAAACTATATTAATTAAAATATATTAATAAAAAAAAGCAACTTTATTCAGTTTCATTCGAGCTATTAACAATCAATTGATATTTTCTCAGTTTCAATGCAAATAAAATTACTAAAAATAAAAAAATTATTGAGTATGTAGTACAAAAACTGGCATGTATATTTATTTTACTGAAATTTTATGATAGCACTTATTAAAAAACTAATAATTAAAAATTTAGGTTAGATTAATTTTGCAACAAAAATTCAGAATGAAAAATTAGCAATAGTCCCATAATTAAAGAATGATGAGAAAGAAATTTGAGCTCTAATAATTCATTCTACAATAATTTAAAGTAAATGTATCATATTGAACATTTTAAGTAATTGCCAATCCTAAGTTCCACGAAAATTATTGCAGACTGAGAACTCTATGTTTAACAACGGTCAAATATCGACGGTGGCATCCGCGTTTTTGCCTAATTCTTCTAAATTACAATCAAAGTAACCTGAAGAATTTAAATTTGATTTAATTAACAGCAGTTATTTCGTTCGTAAGAGATGTACTAAAATAAAAATTTGAGCACATGCCTTCAAGGGAACATTGTCGTCAATTAAGCTTAGAGCTTTAAACAATGGACTGCGCTAGCCCTTACTAATTGCTCATTTAACAAGTAATATAAAAAAAATTTAAGTCAATTCCTACTTAAATCAACAAAGAAAAAATTTATTTTAGCTACTTTTTATTAAATAGTTACAATTAATATATATAAATATGTGTATACATAAAGGGGTCCAACATTAAGTGGTAATTAATTTTTAAATTTAAATTTTCATTAAAGTCCTATTGTCTAAAAACAACGTGTTTTTAAAATTTTATTTCAACTGAATGTTTTAAAAAAGTGAGAAAAAAAACCTTTTTGGGTTTTTAAAAAGTCCAAAATGGTCGCCAACTTTTTATTTGTAAATCTTAAATAATTAGTTTTAATCAATTTGTTTTTATTAATTATAATTAAATTATTATATTGTCATCCAAAATAATCATGTATATTAAATTTCAGCTCAATTGAGCTCTTTAAAATGTATTTTATTAACAATTGAAAATTCCACCAAGATAAATAAATAAATAGAGAGAGAGTGTGAGCTAATAGTAGGAATTGAAAAAAAAACTAATTCTTTCAAGTGCTTAACTTTATAAAACCAATATATATTAGAAGGACGTTGCTTATTTAACCCCCTTTAGGGTCTTTTTTAAGTGCATTCACGGGACCGAGAGTAGACACAAAGTTTTGTAGATAATATACTACTTCTTTCTTAATGTACACTCATGGACAAAAAAATTAGCGCACCAAGAAGGAATCGTTAAAATGAAACGAAATTTTACATACGTAATGACTACTTTTATATAAGTCAATGATTGGAAAATCAAAGAAAAAGAATTGTTTATTTCAGAGAAAAAGGCAAAAGAACGGGGGAATTAATACACTGTTGAACCCCCTCTAGCGCGAACGCACGATGCGATACGATCGGGCATTGAGGCAACATTCAAACTCGTGGGATGTCCAACGCACCGTCCGAAATGATCCCAGATATGCTCGATTGGAATCAAATCTGGGGATCAGGCAGGCCAAGGTAGTAACAGTGCAGAGACAGTCTTGCAACACCCTTGTCATGTGAGGCCAAGCATTGTCTTGTTGAAAAATGGCTCCTGGGAGCCATTGCATGAGTGGCAACACATGTGGTCGCAGGATGTCATGGACATACAGCTGAGCTGTCATGATTACACGGATCACTACTAGGGGTGATCGTGTATTGTAGGCAATGGCACCCCATACCATCACACTAGCTGTGGGAGTGGTGTGTCGCTGTAAAGCAAAGGCAGGATTGAGGCATTCACCAAAGAGTCTACACATACGAACACGATTGTCATCACTGCTGAAATTGAATATGGATTCGTCGCTAAAGACGACCTGATTCCATTCCGCTGCAGTCCAGTTTCCTCGTGCGCGGCACCACTCCAAACGGAAGCGTCTATGAGAGGGCGTCAAGGGCAGCACACGTAATGGGCTCCGTGATCCCAAATGTCCAACAGCCAGGCGCCTTTGTATGGTTCAAGAAGACACAGGGCCCCCTAATGAAGATGCTACGTGTGCTTGGATGGCGGCCAATGAAATAGTTGTCTGTACGCGTGCATTTCTAACAATGTGGCGGTCTTCTTGACGACTGGTCTGTCGAGGGCGCCCTGAGCCCCTGGTCTTCGTGTAAATTACATCTCTCGGATCCACTGGTCACAACACTTCCTCACAACACAATCAGAGCGGCCTAATTGACAAGCTACTTGCCTAGCTGACCACCCAGCTTCCATTATGTCGATGATTCTCCCCCTCTCAAACTGCAACAGCTGCTCATATTGTCGTCGAAAACGGCGTAATGGCATGTCTACCTCAGCTATTCCTTTGTAAACGATTTAGCACACTTAAAGAAGCTTTGGTTACCCTATTTTATACTCCATGGAGAACGACGTTAAACGCCCTCTACCGGCTATAGGTAATGCACTACATTAATCACTATGCATTTCTAATTATTTGCATATCTCCCCGATATGTACCTTCACGCCAAGTTTCGTTACGGTCCCGCAATTATTTCTTGGTGCTCTAATTTTTTTGTCCATGAGTGTATAATTGTATAAAGAATACAACATTATAATAGAAATGAATGTAGCCTGCATAATACTAAAATTTATAACTATCCAACCCTCGCCCCATATATCCCAAATTTCTACAAAACACACCCAGAAATATTTCATCTCATACTGAGCAATTGTAAGCTCAATTTACACAATAATATATTCCATTACGAAAAAAGGCAAAACAGAAAAAAACACCTTTAACTCACACATACACAAAGAGCCGTAATTCTCAGTTTGTTTACACTAATAAATCTATGAAATCCAGCACAGAACAGAAACTGATACCCATACAACGAAATTCAAATATCAAACGATTTGATCATTTTGGATATGAGTGGATACCTGTTCATCTTTAGGCTTCTGTGTGTGTGGACTGCAGCGCATACCTCAATCCCTATCTAGTTGTTTTTTATATGGCAGCTATGAAAGTTGATTTTTTCTGTCTGTAAAAGCTCAGAGGAGATTGGAAGTTGGAGTTCGTGCTTGGGAGATTTTGGTTGTGCCTTTTAAGCTCTGGTGAGAGCTAAGAGGCTGCTCTCTGGTTGGTCGATAGATGGTGAATAATTTGACTGTTATTGGCTGCCCAGCAGATGCATAAAGTTACATATAGAGCTATGGGTAGAGCTAGTCCAGTCGGTTATGAAAAACTTAGGACTAAAACTAGGAAAAACTAGGAGAAAAGTTAAAATAAAATTAAAGAAAGGATATAAATTAAAATTAAACATTTTCTATTGGTATAATAAAATATTGCGAGTGATTTAATGTTTCAATGAGTTGTAGGAATCAAGAAGGATTTTTCTTGGTCTCTCGACCATTATGAAAACCATTACTATTACGTCATCTATTAGCCTTTAAAAAAAATTAATAAACATCATTCCGTTTTCAATTAATTTTACACGATACTGGTTTCTCCATGTTCCTCGAAGACTATCGCGTTCATGCACCGTTGAGCAGATTACAATAGAATCGTTCCATTACACGAAGGGGTTAATATTTTTTATTCATATTGTTACAAACATCTGCATCACTGCCAAAACGTCATTGGTGGGAAGGATCGTTTGTAGACTCAAAAAAATTACTCTTTCAATAATAGTCAACATTTGAATCAAAGTTTGAGGGAGACTGCATTTCATTGCCATATTGCAATATTGAGATAACGGATTCGTATTGCAGTATGAATTTTACGCTAATGTGGATTTGGCGTATGTTAATTGTAGCCCGTTAAGTAAATCTATAGTATTCAACGATTTCCGGTATAAATTATTTTTTACTTTGGAAGAACTTGCCAGTAGATGTATGAACATTTTTCTGCATTTGGAAGACTATTTACAGTATTGTTATTATTTAAGTAGACATTTTTATAGAATATTTTCCGACGTATTACATGCATCCATACTTTTAAACTGCATTTTTTAAATTTTGGAGTATATTCTTCGCCGTATAACGTTCGCCCCTATTTTTAGTAAGAGCCTTTAAATGTACGTGTGCAATTCTTGTATCTTTTAAGTCATTTATTCGAAATATTATACCAGGACTTTGAACAAAGGTTTACTTCTGGAATTAAAATCTTAAAGTGCAAATAAAGAGGTGTTAAAAGATATGGGCATTTTAAGTGAAACAAGCAATTACAAAAAGAAGCCAAAAGCGTCATACTAGCTTAGAAATAGTGTGCGAGAGGATAATAAAAGCAAGAAATTAAATTAAACCATGCTTAATTCAAATTCATTTGAAGATGTAGTATATCTAACAATTTCTAGATGGAATGGAAGACGATTATTTGTTTATGGATCACAGTAACAATGATGATTAAGATGAAACAGAATTCAATGATGTGCCTGAAGATATAACGGAAGGCAAATATGAGAAACTCTTTCATGTTGTTTAGTATTGGTGGCTTAAAAGGTGCGTTGTTGTTTCGTTTCAATTATGTGAATATATGTAGATTTAAATTTGAATACCTGTAGAAATCTAATTTTTTATGCTCTTCCCTTTAAGTTATCATTTTATATTCGACATATAACGCTTACCGATAAATTTTGATCTTTTTTAAATTTAAAAGTGTACATTATACACCAGAGTAATGGTATATATAAATTAATATAGGCTTGAGAACAGTCCAATTTGTAACAAAAATTCCATTTAGATTTTTTATCACTGTTTTATACGCATTTCTTTAATATAATTAAATAGTATATGTTTAAATATTATCACCTGTATAATATATATGCATGCGTATAATACTAATAAAAGGCTTATTTAAATCTATTTAATGTTCATTTTTCAATAAACAGCATTGAGGTACCTGTACGAGTACAGCAGACCTATAACATCTTATTGTAGTACGATCTGGGACTTAACAAAACTTTATTACTTTTAAACCAACCTTTGGAAGCTAAGACATACTTAAAATTCTTTAGACGAAAGTTAATTTATATTCTGGACAACGTCGAAATGTTTAGCGAACGTACTACACCTCAAAATAATTTCCTCTTTCTCTCTCTCTCTCTCTCTCTGCCCTACCTAAATACTCATTTGTCAAGGAAGAAACACACAATGGTGCTACTAAGAGAATTCCAAGCAAAACCCAGAAAGTATAGCTAAGACTATTCTTCAATTGAAAATTTCAAAAAGAAAAAAAATTAATTCAGAAATCCGAAAGAAAATATACTTTTTGCTCAAATTACCTTAATACAGCAGAAATGGAATCTTGTTGAAATGAATGTAAGTTTTCACACTTATCTTTAAAACTTATTCTTAAATTAAAATAAATTTAATTCTATGCATATAAGGTAATGGATTTGAGCTTTCGAATTCATCCTGTTAAACATGGTTTTAGTATTCAAATTGGTAAAATAACGAAGGAACAGATTTTAACTTTAGAAAAAATAAGGATTATTTTGAAATGTTAAGATTACACGTTATTGTACACATTCATTATACATTTTGAATACACCGCCTATAACTTTTACAGCAAAATCAGATTAAGAGAGAAATGTTTTGAATTAAATAACAATGCAAGAGAATACATGCGCTACAGAATTTTTCCTCCAGGCTATACTCATGTTCTTTTTCCGTCCTGTAGAACCAGTCACAAGGTGTTTATATTTATATCATTACAGATTGTACGATTGTTCTATGTGACCCACAACAAATGGTTCGTTTTACTTACAATTTTTGTTGCTTTTGCATCTATTCAATGACACCCTAAATAAATAAAAACAAAAATTTGCCGACATAAATTTTTTGGTGTCTAGAAAGCTTCACACATTGGAACATTTTCTCTAAACACCAGTGTCACAACATTTCTCAAAGTCAGCGGAGAACATTTCTTGCATTTTCCTTGCTAAGAGGTCGAGTGGCTATGGTTACGAACTTGCAACCGATGATGCTCTGATGTCATGGAAAACCTGCCGTGTAGTAGAGCTGATGAGCGATGAATCTGTTGTGAATCAGAATCCTC
Organism: Trichonephila inaurata madagascariensis; assembly: GCA_019973955.1. Taxonomy (NCBI): domain Eukaryota; kingdom Metazoa; phylum Arthropoda; class Arachnida; order Araneae; family Nephilidae; genus Trichonephila; species Trichonephila inaurata. The sequence continues at coordinate 20,191 of BMAV01005271.1, forward strand.
ACATTGTATTGGTGTGAAAATTTGGTAGAGTAGTGTGCCAGTTGTAACGAACTCTAGACCTGTTCTGAAAGTCTAAGTGGCAACGTGGACTGATCCGAAGTTCTGCGCATGAGCGGGTACCACGCCAGGGTCATTCAATGATCTCCTCTCAACTAGAGAGGTTGTTAATCCACCAGTGGGCTTAGTGTGGAATTTTGGATTCCGATGACTGTCTCGCAACGAGAGAATACGGTGAGCTCCACCAAGGAGCTTTGAGTGAAAGTTATTTTATCTGCCGGAGACCGATGTGTTAGATGCCATCCTTGCCTATATTTTCTTCTCTAAAATTATCAACGAGCTCAGAAGATTCAGTATTTACCTCAAGCGTGTAAAAAGTGTACATTTTTGGTGTATGTGAGTGTTCTGTTTCTCCGTGAGTAAATAAATCATAAAAAAGATTAATCCAGAGTCATCATTAACAACGCTAGGACATTACACAGTCCTAGGGTCCTTTTCATCTACTAACCGAGACTCAAAATTACAAGGTCCGTCGCCGATAACTCTCTTGCTGCTTTAGAATGTGACGTAAATTAAAATCCTAGTTAAGATAATCAAGCGCGTGCGTGTTTTTTTTCACCGTAAAATCCGGCGCATAACGCGCACCTATACTTACAAGCTGTAATATTTAATTTTTAGGTATTTTTGCCGTATAACGCACACCCTCTTTTTTTCCGAAGGAACCTGAAATGTACGTTTACCATTCTATTATGTTTTAAAGTATATTATTAGAGGTATTATATCAAGATTTTTTAAAAATAGTCTACTTCTACAATTACACAACCCTTTATATTCATTAGGAATGTCGTTTCTTTTAAATAAACAGTGTTTCGATCTATGTAGAAGTCTAGTTTTTTTTTTTATGCTTACCTTTTTTTTATTTTTGAAGTTATTTTTATACCTAGCGTATAATGGCGCTCCTGTCAATTTCGATCTTATTCAATTCCTACTATTAGCTCACAATCTCTATATATTTATTTATTTATCTTGGTGGAATTTTCAATCGTTATATAATAAAATACATTTTAAAGCACTCAGTTGAGCTGAAATTTTATATACAGGATTATTTTGGATGACAATACAATAATATAATAATAATTAATAAAAATTAATTGATTAAAACTAATAATTTAAAGAATTACAAATACTACAACCACGTTGGCATCCTTTTTGGCGACTTAGCGACCCTTTTGGCGACTTGTGTCAAAACTTGAAAAGATTTTTTTTCTCTCACGTGTCTATATTTTATACGTATTTCTGTATAATAATTAGTTTATTCTCGTGCCTTTTACCAGCGCCATCGACTGTATTTAGATTTTGCGTGATGGCAACATGTTGTTTGTTTTGAGTTGTTTGTGTAACATAATCTTTGTGGAACATTCAGATGCTTTTTAATCGAATTTTTAATTTAGTTTATTTTTAATCGAAATCACATGAATGAAAAAAAAAAAAAAAACAAGATAAATAAATAAATAGATATATCTTATTCAAATTTTCAATCGTTAATAAAATACTTTCTATTCATCCATTCACTTAATGACTTAAAAAAAATTTGACTTAAATTATTTTTTTTATATCACTTGTTTTTTGTGTTAAAATAGCGCGTTATACGCCGGATTTTACGGTATATATATCTATATATATATATATGTTTCATAAGTAATTTTTATACCTCAATTATTCACCATTCACAGAATAATAGATCCAAAAAATCAGTTACTGTTAGCTATAGAATAATAGACCATAATAAATAAGTTTGCTTATTATTTTATACTTCAGTAATCCTTTCCAAGAAAGACACCTTTTCGTTTACTCAGTTATCTCTAATATATTAAGGACTGAACTGTCATTAATAATTAACATGAACTATTTGGGGAAGAGTTTATAATAATTTAGAGTTAACTTTGAAATCGCTTTAGGGTCGTCATCCCGAAATAACTCTTGATATAGCGTTAATCGGATCGCTTTAATCCAATTTTACAATGGACTTAGCTTTCATCACTTGCCTCATCTAATCTATTTCCGTCAACAGTTAAAAGAGATATTTATTAAGCGCTACTAGGTCTGTCTCACTCCAAAACTAGAATGTTGAATTTATTTATTAATCAAAAATTATATTCTAATAAGTAATAATCAAGCAAAGAGTACTATTAGAAGTTTCGGTTGTAGCTTTTTTTCATTTTTTTATTTAATTTTATTTCAGAGTTGTTGCTTATGATTCTATTACATAGCTTACGTTGTTCGCGATGATATTTTACATTATATAATTGCATTTATTGGGTATACGGGAAAGTTCTCTTGGGCCGTGGGTAGCCTAGTGGTTAGAGCATCGGACTCCAGCCCGGAAGTCCTGGGCTCGATGCCCGAAGGCACCAAATACCCTCCGAGTACACATGGAGTACGTGCTCTTTAAATCAGTGGGTCCGAAAGCCTTGTGGGCGTCGCAGCAGAAAACACAAGTGCAGGGGGCTGGAGAATATTTCCCTCCTCTCCAGTTCCATGCCTAAATTGGGGAGGTGGAGATAGGTGGTGTCGCCATCTATCGTAAAGAAGTCCAACCTGTCTCAGGCTCTGGCAACATTTATTCCCTCCCTTCGGGAAGGACACAACAACAACGGGAAAGTTCTGTCGTTCTCGAACACGTGAAATTTATGCGTTGTCGATTCTTATCAAGAATTCGGAATCGACTGGAACAGGTTTAAACACTTAAATTAGTATATTATTGATGATTTTTTCGCATTTTAGTCAGTTTTTTTTAAATTGTAAAACTGTCAACATTATAAAAAATATATACTTAAGATATTATATGTTATTTTAGTCCCACAAAGAGAATAACGCGACGGAGGAAAAAAAACCTTGTGTGACGTGTTTGGAGAAAAAGCAGTGACAGATCGAACATGCCGTAGATAGCTTGTAAAATTTTTTTTGGGGGGGGGGGATTTTTCTTTGAAAGATGAACCCAGATTAGGAAGGCCATCAGGTGCCAGTGACACACACACACACACACACGAATTTCTACCCAACATTATTAGGACAAATTCCACGTGTCTACAGAAATAGGCTTCAAGCTTAGAATTCATGAGATTACCACACTTTGGTTTACATTAAAATCTTGATTTCCTGTCCAATCTATCCATTTGGGTGAAACACGAGTTAAGCGAAAAAATTTAATGGACAGAATATATATGTCCTTCAAATCGTGCTCGTCACAAAAGGGAACCGTTTTTAGACCACTTGGTGACTGGAGATGAAAAGTGGACTGTGTACAAACACGTGGTTAGAAAAAAGCATATGTTTACAAAGGGAAATCATCACACCATCCACATCCAAAGCTGACGTGCATCAGAAGAAGGTTATGTTGTTGGTGAGACAGCAAGGGTATAATGAACTATGAGTTGCTGAAAGAAAATGAAATAGCCCTTACTGTTCGCTGATGTTTTGAACAAAGAAATTCAACAAAAGGCCTGCAGAAAGACTATGATTTTTCCTCATGACAATTTTAGACTACAAGTGGCAAGAGAAACACGGCATAAAAAAATTGCATTGTTGGGTTTGGGAAACTTTACCTCAGCCAGATATTGTACCATCTTCTTATCTGTTCAAGTCGCTACAAAACTTTCTTGGTGGAAATAACTATATAAATTATGAAGGTGTCAAGACGGCAGTAGAAGAATACTTTGTCACCAAAATAGAGACCTTTTCTAGGGGGTTGGATAAGCTGCCAAAACGCTGGCAAACAGTTGTAACTAAAAAAAGGACATTATATATTAGATAAATTTTAAGTAAAAAGGGAAATAAGTAATTGCTTTTCTTTATAGAAAAGAAAACGACAAAACGTTTCCTGACACATATTATTATTTATCTCTGTTGGGTTTTTTTCAAATGGGCTACATTTTGGCAGCTATATAATCCATATTGTACCCTACATATATAATATAGGGTTTAACGTAATTTTTTTAAGAATTCACAATGAAAAAGTTTGGAGGCGATATTAACCCAAGATAGAGGATTAAATCAAAAGAAAGGACTAAAATAGAGAAATATTGTAAGGACACAAGCATCACATTTAAGAAGGGATACAAATCATGAGGTCAGTGCAAATAAGATCTTTACTGTATATATGACGGGTCCTATTCGTGGTACCTCTTGGGAAAAAATGTTTCTTTAACTATTGTATGATTATAAAACCACTCCCCATGGAAAAACCGTGATTTATGTTAATTTGAGTGATATTTAAACTCTAGCGAAGAGAGTGTAGGAGTTGGTCGTTCGACTGCTACTGAAGTTAAATTATTAGAATTAATATCTGAAGCCCTCGGAGATCAGGAAGAAGAGCTGTCGTCCGAGTTGTCAAGTTATACTGGTCAAGCCCGGGTTAGTGCCAACATCGGATCTTCAATGAAAGATAAATTATCCTAATATTTGCTATAGATATTTAGGACAGGGATTAAGTTTACCCCTCCCTGGGTTTATGACGTTTCTTGATAGTAAATTGAAAGATTAATAAAAACATTGATTTTATTTTAATGGCTGATTATTCGGTGTCATTAACTTCACCAGTGACCTCTCTCTCTCAAATTCGCTATATACCATAAAATCAACTATAACAGAAAAAGTTGCTGCTTCATTCTACTAGAAATTCATTTCAAATGAAGAAAATGAAATTAAATAAATGAAAGTTACCATATTTTAAATTTAAAGGCACCCATGCCGAAAACACGAGAAGAGTGTTCTAAATTTAAAAAAGTTATTTTAACCTCCGTTAAAATTATGTAACATATTTCCATTGCGAACAGTGGAGTCTTCAGGTTTTAGGTTAATTCGATTTATTTAAACCGAATATAATGTGTAATACTTGGTATTCCTGATAGCTCAAATAAAAACAATTCCATTCTTATGAAATCTAACAGTTTCGTTTACTCAATCGCTCTTTTATATTTCCTTTGAGACATCTAAAGTAAGGAAACGAACAAATAAGCATTGTGTAATAACACACATCTAGTGTAACTTTAATTAAATCAAACCAATGGAGATTTAATTCTTTTATTTAATAAAATTTAGACCTGTATATTCATGATCTTACACTTATTAACGAGAAAGTTAGTCTTCCTTTTTAAAAAATAAGTAATCGAACCCTAAAGCAGAAGACAAATTATCGCTAACACAATTTACACAGTAATAAAGCCGAAGTGCCTTCCTCATAAAACTGGATAACATGTTAGCAGTTCATCCTTTCTAAGGGCTTCTCCTTAAAATTTGAAAAAAAAAAATCACAGCCTTGGGAATATAACGAACAATTGAGGCGCAACTTTGATCATCTGAGTTCAGTTTATTATAGTAACAAATTTTAAGCTAATAATGTAGAACTCTAAATTTATAGTCAACCCACATCTTCATAAACTTTGTTAATTTTGGAGCATGATGTAAATTTTAATTTTAGTTTCATTAGATCCTTTCTGATCTTTTTCTTTGAGAGAAAAGGCGGGAAAAATTTACAAAGTGATGTGAATTGAAACTCTAACTCCCAAGTAGAACCATAATTTTGAAATTAAGCAGCGCTATCCTTCAAAATGTTTCAGAATGTTTCGAACTGTGTTTTGTTTAATGAGCTTTAATTATTGTAAAATGAGGTGAGGTTTGATATTTTGATAATACAGTTTTTCGCGACTTTTTTCTTGTGCAAAATTTAAATTACGACAGAAATAATTTGTATTTCAACATGTGTTTTAACTTCGTAGCAATTAAGTCATATTAAGCGTGAATTTATATATCATTTCACAATAATTTCAAAACATATTATACTTAACAAAAGTCATTTAATCCGTTAAGTGCCGCAGGCGTATATATATGTCTCTTTCAGCTAGTATAACTTCCTCGGACGTATATTTACGTCTTGCCGAATTACGATCTTTTCTTTGAGCTGCTATCAGTAAAATTATTCCAAATGCTTCATAATGCAAAAAATATTACCTTGTGAGTGTTTGCGAAATATTTGCTTACTTCAGAAAAAGACTTGCTTTTTTATTCCATTTCTTTTCCCTGCGATACACCGTGCACACATCATTTGAAAAGCGATGGTACTGGGAAGAAAATTGCCTAACTTTTAATAGGTAGTTAAGGAATTAAGATAGTTGGATTTTTCACTGCTTTTTAATTGAACATTTAATTTATCTTCGCTTAAACAAGTCTTTGTTTTGTTTTATAGGATCAAACCAATATTTGATCCACTACGCGTTGGGAACTCATTAGCTTAAGGTATCCGACTACATTCGGAACCATGATTTTACAAAAACGCATAAATGTATAATTTTCATGATATTTTGTGTCACTTAGATTAGAATACATGTATAAAATTGTTCTAAGGACATTACGACAAAAAAAATTGTTTAAATACAATATTTTGGCAAAAAATTAACTTAGAATAACCTTTATTCCAAATGTTCTCCTTTTGTAAAAAATGCTTCTATTGTACTAATATTTTGCCTGTATATAGCTCAGAATTCTGTACAGAAGCTCAACTATGTGATTTTTGAAAAATTCACATTATTTTCAGAGTTACAACCATTTGAAATAATTATTGGCGTATTTTCTTAAAATTTCTCCCTTCTGTTTTCGTAAAACATGGATAAACCGACTTCCAAGTTATGCATTTCAAAAATTCTAGTTGAGCCTATGTACAGAGGTCTAGCTATATACAGGCAAAATATTAATACCATAGAAACATTTTTCACAAAAGGAGAACATTTTGAAAAAAAATTACTCTAAGTTAATTTTTTGCCAAAATATTGTATTTAAATAATTTGTTTTGTCAAAATGTCCTTAAAACAATTTTATGCATGTATTCTAATCTAAGTGACACTAAATATCATGAAAATTATCCATTTATGCGCTTTTGCAAAATCACGGTTCCGAACGTATTCGGATACCTTAAGAAAATTGCGCAAATGGAATTCAGACAAATCTGTAAGCAGAAGAAAAAGGGATAGACTGCTTCCCGAATTCACATTACCCCTGTTTACGAAAGACAATAAACCCAACTCAAGAAAGATGATCACTAGAAAATATCTCTAGATAGAAATTATAGATACTTAAGAAAACATTTCTTCCTTAAGAGGTGTTAATTAGAAACGATACAGTTATATTCAAAAACTGATCTCAAAAATAAAAAATTAAGCATAATGCACTCAAAACAAAGCGATTTCTTTTGGAATAATGTTTAGAGAGAAAAAAAAATTCTAATATTATTTAAATAATTATTTAAATTAATATTAATTTATAATTGTTGCAATTTGATTAATTATGATAACTAACTGAAAAAACACTAAAAATCATTTACTTATTATAAAGAAGCTACAGGATCCAATTTTAAGGGATAAATACCTTAATATTTATACTTAAGGTATCCGACTACGTTCGGAACCGTGATTTTAAACAAGTGCATAAATGGATAATTTTCATGATATTTAGTGTCCCTTAGATTAGAATACATATATAAAATTGTTTTAAGGACATTTTGACAAAAACAAATTATTTAAATACAATATTTCGGCAAAAAAATAACTTAGAATAACCTTTTTTCAAAATGTTCTCCTTTTGTGAAAAATGCTTCAATTATAATAATATTTTGCCTGCATATAGCTCAGACTTTTGTACAGAGGCTCAACTATGGATTTTTGAAAAATTCACATTATTTTTAGAGTTACAACCCATTAAAATAATTATCGGCGTTTTTTTCTTAAAATTTCTCCCCTCTGTTGTAGTAAAACATGGATAAACCCACTTCTAAGTTATATATTTTAAACATTATACTTGAGCCTCTGTACAGAGATCTGAGCTATATACAGGCAAAATATTATTATAATAGAAGTCTTTTTCACAAAAGGAGAACATTTTGAAAACAAATTACTCTAAGTTAATTTTTTGCCAAAATATTGTATTTAAATAATTTGTTTTGTCAAAATGTCCTTAAAACAATTTTATGCATGTATTCTAATCGAAGTGATACTAAATATCATGAAAATTATCCATTTATGCGCTTTTCCAAAATCATGGTTCCGAACGTAGTCAGATACCTTAAGGGATGAAACGTTTTTCAAGAGGTAATGTATTTTGAATATAAGAGTATATATTACAACTTTGCACTATTTCTTTAAAAAGGACACAATGTGAAATATTCTACTTATTTTTTGATGCATAGTGTATGCTTAGTTTACATAAAATCAATTACTTTGCTACTTTCAGTCACTAAGTAGGCTGATTTAGTTCTTATTCTATTTAGAGAGACCAATTTAAAAAACACTGAAATACGTTTAACACGAAAACGCTTAAGACCAAATATCGGTTAACAAGAAATAATACAACAGCCCCACAAACTACTATGTATTTTCTTGCATTTTTTTTTTTTTCGTAACACGCAATGAACGTACCTTAACACGAAAACATTTCCCTTCTAGACTTGAAAAAAATACGGAAAACACCATAAGCAGGCGAAATTTAAGAGGGGTGCGAAATGAAAGATAGGTGGTTTCACATGTTTCTTAGAAGTCTTACTTGGCTTTGAAATGTCCTCGGAGTAGCCAGTGACACAAGCCAAACATAACACAAAAACATCTCATTTCTCATCAGCTGGCTTTGGAATTCGATGACGAGTACATCGCAGTATGAGAAAAATCAGAGAGTTTAGTTGGCATTTTTTCTTTCTAATTTAGCATAATTTTTTTACGAACACAATAGCAAGGAGCTCAGGTGGAAAGCAAATTTCAATTTCACTAAAAATGATAATGGAGCTTCTTATGGCTGTTGATCAAAAACAGAAGACTAAAACGGAAATCTGTAAATATTTTGGTATTGCTAAATAGTGTATTAAATTTCATTAAATTCTAGTGAATCTTTTTATTTTATTGATTTTTATTGAATATACCAGGTGGTTATAATTAAACTTCCCCTATAAACGGCCTCCTACAGCACAAACGGATGAACAGAATGCAACGAAATTTTGTATATGGGCTATACATGAGATGCGCTCACGGAAGCTCAAAAAAGAAAAATTAATTCCAAAATCTCCACCAGAGAGCCTCTTTTCGGAGAAAACATGAAATTTAACTCACAATAAACGACTAAAACAGAATACAGAAGCAATACTAACAATCCAGAACAAGAATGAAGAGTAATAAAGTGCAAAACCGAAAAAAACTGTCAGTTGTAAGAGAAAAATGTTGAGATTTGAATGCTAAGGAAGAAGAGGCTTTATTCAAAAGATGTTAATTTTTGTTTGTACCGATTTCATCAAAGAAAAATAGCCCAAAGATAAATGTCGCAGTGAATTCACACCATACAGTGACCTTTGGAGACTGTATAGGAAATTCAGTGTGGATCCACGGATTTTCCATAGCCCAAATGCGGCAATTCTGTGTGTTGACTGTCCCATCGAGGTAGAAATGAGCTTCGTCGCTCCATATGGCCATTCCAAGGTCATGATAGATCAACAGTCCTTCATTGAGAAAACTGACCTCGAATGAAAGACGTTGCGGCTTGTCCCTATCAAGCAGCTCCTGGGTTTGGCGGATCATGTATGGGAAGTTGTGCATTATGTTTTCTGAGTATTATTCGGATGGTGGTGTAAGAATAGAATGTCTGTCGAGAAACTGCACGCGCGCTACTGCCCCCACTCATGTCTGTGACTGTGCGTCAACAGCTGTCTTGACACCATCAACAAGTATCGGTGTGACACGTTTACGGCCTATTCCAGGGGTTGAATACCTAATTTCTCCGTCTCTTCGAATCTCTTAACCATGGCTCGTATACCTTTAGTAGACATTGGTCCACGGTGTAGGTTATTTCTACGACGAATTTCACGAACTGCAGCAGAAGCATTCCCCTTGTTTTCGTTAAACAGCTTCACCAAGAACACACGTTCAACTAAAGAGGCCGTCATTGATACAGCCGAAAACATCGACTTTAACATGACAAACGTCTAAAACGTTTTCAAACAACGCTTTATGGAAAACTAACCCGTTTTTCATAAAGCTTCCACTTCTTCCCAAGCATGCAAATCTCGACATTTTTCTCTTACAACTCACAGTTTTCCCGGTTTTACATTTTATTACTCAACATTCTTGTTATGGATTGTTAATATGGTTTCTGTATTCCGTTTTGGTCGTTTATTGAGAGTTAAATTTCATGTTTTTCCCAAAAAGGCGCCTTCGGGTGACATTTTGGAACTAGTTTTTCTTTCTTCAAAATTCTGTGAGGGCATCTCGTGCATAGCCTATTTACAAAATTTCATTGCATTCCGTTCACCCGTTTGCGCTGTAGGAGGCCATTCATAGGGGAAGTTTATAACCACCTAGTATATGTATGGTAAATAAAATGTGCTCTAATAAACTTAATTTTGCTCTCTATATATATATATATATATATATATATATATATATATATATATATAT
>BMAV01005271.1:30681-60453 GCA_019973955.1 Trichonephila inaurata madagascariensis
TATATATATATATATATATATATATATATATATATATATATATATATTTGCAGTATCTTTTAACACGAAAAAAAATATTTCATTTCCCTTTAGTTTTGTGTTAATCGATTTTCTCTGCATTGTATAATACTGATATAAATTGAGTATTATCTTTCAAGTAATTATTCAAAGTATTTAAAAAGATAGTCATGTGTGTGTGCATGTTAACTATTCCCCTTAAATTTTCAAATTCTTTTAATTTTGTGCACCAGAACTGCTTAATAAGAATGATAAATCTAGGAATCCCATCCTTTCAGAGTTTTTAAAACCCTAAATCCGAAAGGCAAAATTCCATCATATATAACCCATTATAAATAAGCTTTAAAAAATTTTCTTATAAGGATACATCAGTTAAGATAAATTCATAGCTTTAATTCCCAAAAAGCTTTTCTTTCAATATTTGTTTCAAATAAAATGGTTTGAAATGGGCTCAAAATCTCCATTTTTCTGATAGGAAATATGAATTATACTTCTTTTTTAAGATGTTTTACTTTCAAAAACTTTCTACGAGTCCATCAATTCATTATAAATTCATCATCATTTAGAATTTTGTGGTGGTTTTTTCAACATTCAAGAAAGCGCTTCAAAAATTTCTTTAAAAAACTAAATTATGAGATTTTTTTTTATCTTCGAAAAGAAAAAAAACTCTTGAAAATGCAGTCGAAGAATTCATTTATAAATAGCAGAAAAAAATTGGAAGATTTTAAAAAAGAGAAATACGCAGATTTTACTTGAAATATGTATATTAAAAACAATTTGTGCACTCAGACGAATAAATTTGATTGAAGTTTTTTTTAATCATTTTTATCTTTTCTGAAAATCAACGACCAATATCAAATGAGTTTATAAGCAGTCATGGAAGAAAACAGATTTAAATTGCAATTTATTTGAGAAAATTCACATTGGATTATTGGCAACAGTCTTAATTATTTTGAACTACGATTTGACGATGAATAATGCGCTTAAACTAAACTAGTGCTTAAAAGTTAAGATTAACTGGCAAATTATAGAAATGCAGGGGTTTAATTAAAAGAAACAGAATTAACATACATGATCTATTGATTAAAACCAATGATTGTGTTCATGTGGATTTTTTTTTGTCTATGACGTAATAGGAAGATAGGTTTTGGTAGATTGAATTTTAACGTCGCACTGTTCAGCTACACGAGGGCTTTTGGCGATGGACCACATAATTTTGAACCATGGTCAAGTGACGTGGACCAGGGAGGACGTTTCAGCTATCGACAGATTTAACGTGTATCGCTGCCCTACACGGCGGGTCTTTAGTGGTACTGGGCTCTAACTCGTGACAAGGCAAGCCACGATCCGATACCTATACCACTCGGCTACAGCGACCTACATAGAACAATAGGAGTGGCTATTGGAAATGCTGTAAGTAAAGTGATGTGAATGTGCACTCAAAATTTTGGTTACTTGTGTAATCAGTTTTCAATTTTTTAAAAAAAAATGAAATTATATGTATTGAACTGTAATTTCTTTTAAAATTTGAATTTCCTTAAACCATTTACAAAAAAATTACTCACAACATTTTGATGTGGTTTCGGTTTCCATGCAATTTTCATTTTCCCATAGTTCGTGCATAGCAATTCCGGGAACAATGTAGATAGCGCTAACATCCTATGGAAGCGGTTCTTAAACTGTGGTCAACAAACCCTAGGGTTTCCAGCTCCTGTCTAGGAAGTCCGTGAAAGTCTCTCGTTTAATGTTAAGATTTCTCTTTTATAGATTGAAAGGCCTCTTAGAAAAATTGAAAGATCGTAGACTGGATCACTAAATTGTTGTCAATAAACCTTTAAATCATATAGCCATGTGTTGGGCGTCAGGCAGGGGTCTCCAAAATCTTGAGGACTCGTGATGTCAGGCAGATACGTGACGGGGAGGGTAGGCGATCGAAAGTTTAAAAACTGCTGTCCTATGGGATTGAGGCCGCGGTAGCCAAGTGGTCAAGGTATCGAATCGTGGCTGGCTTGTCACGCGAGTTCGAGCCTAGTACCACTAAAGACCCACCATGTAGGGGAGCGATGCACGTTAAATCTGTAGAGATCTCAAACGTCCTCCCATTGGTGTAGTGTGGTAGTTAGGAGAGGGGAGTGCCAGCTCATTGCTCAAAATTACGTGGTCCGACGCCAAAATCCCTCGTGTAGCTCGAACAGTGCGACGTAAATATTCACTCACCCCCTTATGGGATTGAAAACTTTCTGAACTACGGACAAAGTAATCGTTTTGTGATTTTCATTTCACACATTATTGGTCCTAAATTCGTGCAACAATTTAAAACATTATCCATGTCCTAAATTAGGGGTGTCAAACTCTCGGCCCTTGGCCGATATGGGTTCCACAAGAAATATTTTTGCGGCCCGGTCAATATATAGGTAAACAATAACATAATAAAATATCAAAATTTCTCCCGGAATAGGAAAGATAGTAGCAGGGAACAGATGTCACGTGTCAGGATGTAAACATTAAATTTTTTTTTTATTTTTTTTATGTGTGTTATTTGAAATAAATTTACGCTACAATGAATATTGATTTTTTTTGCAGCCCGTTTGAAGTTAAATCTGATTTGTTTGGCGCAATGTAGCCTTTGAGATTGTGACACCCTTGTCCTAAATGATACCCAAAATAAAAGTATCCACTGAGTGTTCATCCACACATCTGCTGGATACATTGCTCTCAAAATTACGCACATTTTGACATGATTAAATTAGTCTTATCAATAAAGTTCTCTACTTTACCAAATTGGAAGCACCCCAGCTACACAATTATCGACCTGAAAAGAAGATTTCAATTTTTGTACAACTTCCCTAGGACTAAACTTTTCCCAAGAGAGACATAATAGATGCATTCATTAAAGATTGGAGGACACCCCAAACACAACTCGACAATGACTGTATAATAAATTTTTAATATAGCACGGTGAAAAAAAATATAAGATAATCTATGTTTCGGTGCAACAGATAACAAAAAAGTCTTTTCAAAATCGGTAACTATTCCAATTAAAAAAATTCTAAAACTAAATAAAATTTAAGATATTAGTTTAATAAGGCCTTTATTTTTTTTCTTTCACTGGCGGAAGCATCAAATACTGGTCTATTTTAGAACAGTCGCTCTAATTTAATTAAAAACCTATGAAGCATTGCTTAAATCTGCTTCAGGTCCACTTTCAAATCTCCCGACTCCCTGACCATATTTTTATATTCATCAAAAAATTTACCATTTCCTAATTTATTCATCTTCACTCATAAATGCCTCTTCTATGTTCTTTGCTATTGGGCAAATTCAAAGAATTACACTTACATGGGGGAGCTCTACTTTATATCTCCCATCGGGAAGAAATTTCATTTTATTCTTAAAATCAGTTAAATCGAAATTGTCTTTCACCTTTTCATTAAGGAAGGGGCCAGTTATTCCTAAAATATCTGCTCTTTCCATGATTTTTTTAACAATAACATTCAATATGTACAATAGCTATGTCATTAAAATAATTATCTTTAACGTTCGAGTTTAATTTTTATGTTTACTTGTATATCCCAATTTCATTTCAATAGCTGTTACGCCAGAAAAAAAAATTCTTACTCAAATTTTCAATTAATAATTTCACTATAAAATATGAACTCATATCAAAGCTCGATTTCAGTTTCTTCACAACTAAAATCGGATAAAGTAATTTTGTTTCTTAACACGCTTTTACCCTTTAATTTTAGAAATAAATCCACAAATTTTGTTTATTGAAAGAACTTCAAAGAATTTCAAGAGAATTTTAGATCTCAAACTTCAGCTAAAAAATAGAATAGGTGGGCCCTTTGATTTTGAGATGCTTATCAAGAAGCTAGAATGAATTCGGGTATTCATTACTTCGGTATTGCTTCATTATATTCTCGAAACACCTATCACTGGTTATCACACTACATTATTTGGCAACTAATTCTGGCCGCAAAAAGATTTGCTTCGCCAGGGGGACACCTACTCCCCGCTTTATCCGAATTTTCTTTTCTCGATCTTAGACCCAAATAAAAAGAAGGGATTGAAAGTAAATACTTATGTTAACGTAGCAATTAGCCTAAAAATTATCAGTTTTTCTTATCCAATTTCAAGCACAAATTCAGAATGAGAATAATTACACTGAAAACAACACTATTTTTAACATCATAATTTTTAATTAAATGAACTGCTGCATTTAAAAATGTAAGACAAAACACCTTTTTTAATAATAACTGTTGCTTTGCACTTTAAGGCTCTTCTGTAGCAGGGTAAAATTTTTTACTGAAATCAGACGTAGACATATAGTGGCCCGCAGGCCACATGCGGCCCTCAAAGAATTTTTTGCTGCTTTTCAAGACTCTCAGAAAACCAAATAGAGAAAAAATATTCCCCATTTGGGTCAGCATATATTTGTGAACACAGATTTTTCCTCCTATGAATGCAACAGGAATAAATAGATGCAAGTTGAATTTGCCTCATTAAACTGATTCTAAAATTAAATGCGCTAGCAGCTATAGATATTCAATTAGCACAATAAATATGTGTTGAATAAAACCCAGCCTTTTATTTAACTTAAATTGATTGATTTTTATGGTACGATTGCTATCTTTTCTGAGATGTAAAGTTAATTAAATTAATATAAATGTTTTTAAAAACTGCGGCCCTCCGGATTCTTCTACTTTCATAATGTGACTCTGGAGTTAAAACACAATTGCCCTCCCATGACTTAATGGATTTATCTCAAAAAATATAGTTAGCAATTTTCTTACCTGCAGAATTTTCAGAGCTTTCTTGAGCTGATGCAGTCATCTCTCAGTTCATTAGTTTTAATCCTCTCAGGTGGAGATCTCTTTCAAATATTAGTTCAGAAACCAGATTTTGTCAGCTGTACCATCTCTTCCTCTTGGATTCATAAGCAAAATAAAGTTATAAAATCTTCTAAAGAACGCGCGCGCGATCCTTTAGCTTGCGCCTCGTTTTACGCTTTCTCTCACAAGAAAACACCACTTTCTCGGGTAAACAGAGAATTTCTATCACACAAGCGTTAAAAATCACCACATTACTTGTGTTTTTGAAGGCTCTCCAGTGATCTCAAATTATCTTCTAAGTCATCGCACAGTGAAGGCAAATCAGTTTTCGTTCCTCCAGTAACATCATTCTTCATAACTAAATAGTTCTTGGATATAAATCTGCACAGTGAAATCTCCATGGTTATATTGTTCTTTCAGTTGCTCAATAACTTTTGGATAATTATTTGCCGTTGCTAGAAAACTTGAAACGAATCATTCTGCTTTCTCTCTCTCTCGATTCAGGCTGTACTGATTATATATAATAAACGTTGCATCTTATCATCATCCACAATACTTTTATCATTGTGAACTTTCTGGAATTGACTCCAAAAGACCAAGAAATCATTAGCTTCCCCGCTAAATTTCAATTTTAGGTCAATTAAAACTTTTCCTTTCAGCTTCGGTTTTAATAACAGTTTCTTATAATTTTAAATTCACATTGAAACAAAGTTCAATTAAGCGATCATCGTAATTTTCTGCTTTCATAGCATCCAAATACAGTTGCGTACTTGCTTGGGACCACTTCATTTCAAATCTTACCAAAACCTGACGATGTCATACAGTCACTTCACAGTTCAATTCAGTGGCGTAACGGAGCATATTGAAGCCCCCCCCCGCAAAGTCAAGTTACAGGCCTCAAGCCGTACTTGGCGTCAGTCAGGCCTTGGGCCCCCTAGAGTTCTAAGCTCCCCGCGATGCGGGGGTGTACGTTACGCCACTGGTTCAGTTACGTCATACAATTACAAACGTGACATCATGCAGCACCACTCACACCCACAATAAACTTTAACTTTCTTCACAAGAAGAACTAATAAAGTCGATGAGCCTATGAGCGATAAAGTCGAGCATTTCAAAATTGGACAAACAATTGGTAAAGTAATAATATGTGTTATATATAGTATGATGTTTTCCGCGCGATGAATCCCGATTCAGTTTACTGAGTGATTGCTATAGCAGCTCAATGTGGGGAGAATCTGAAATTCCTTACCATCTTCATAACACCACAGGACTACATCGCAGCTTCGCGTCTTGAAGCTAGGTTAGGGGTATTGGTGACGGTTGTTGTAATTTTTAATCTGGCTCAAGTGACGCGAGCTACAACTAAGCTAACCTCCCTTTCTCCAGTCTTCCACACTGCGCCCTCATTGGTGTGGTAGTTAGGAAAGAGGGGTGCCAGATCAGGTGTCGTCCCCGTCACTTGACCATGGTTCAAAATTACATGGTCTGTCGCCAAAAGCCCTCTTGTAGCTGAACAGTGCGACGTTAATATTCACTCACTCACTCCACACTGCTCCATGTGTAAGGTCTGTCAATCTCGATAGATTGAATGTACATCTCTCTTGGGCGTGGGTAGCTTAGTGGTTAGAGCATCGGACTCCAGACCGGAAGGCCTGGGTTCGATGTCCGATGGCACCAAATACCCTCCGAGTACGTGCTCCTTAAATCAGTGGGTCCGAAAGTCTTGTGGGCTAAATCACGAGTGCAGGGGACTGGAGAATTTTCCCCTCCCCTTCAGTTCCATGCCTAAATTGTGGAGGTGGTGTCGCTATCTATCGTCCCTTCGGGGAATTTCTTCTAACTAATTCGTACTGTTACCTGTATAATACCCAAGGCCAACGACAGGCTTACTTCTAGCCCCTTGCCACGATGAATATCATGGACCTCGATCTGACTACGTCAGACAGGTGGCATTAGAAACAACAACATCTCCCCCTCTACACGACAGGTTTTTGATGACACCAGGACTCGAACTCACGATTCAACAAAAGGAACTCTACAGAGTTCACGACTATGACCATTTGTTAACCACGGCCATTTATAACAACACAGAAGTAGATCAGGAACACAATGATGGTGGTTAGGAGAAAGAGAACAGAATGATTTCTAGAGCCCGGAACCTCTATATTTCGGAAAAGGTGTGTTGATTTAACAAGGTATAAATATGAAATTCCAAAGCCTCATCTTCGTCTTTTTCTAGGTAACACAGGTAAGTAACCAAGATAACTAAAAAACATTGTTCGGTTACAAATTATTCTGCTGTAACACAGTGGTAGAATCTGTCATCACAATTAATCCAGATTCTCATTTGTATTATTGCTGCGATGCTTGTGTTAACCAACCCTATTAACCAACCTGTGCAGTTTTATTTTCTTAGTGCGACCGACGAACTTTTCCATTTTGTTTCATTTATATAACTCAAGGAATTTATTCTTATGCGATCTTTAAGTGCTATGTCCCCTTTATTTAATTATTGTAATAAATTTTCTTTACGTTGAATTTTTTGCCATTCTGCACCATATTTCAAGAAGTAACCATTACTTTTAACTACAAGTGTATTGTGAGAAAGTGTGTATTAACGTCACACTATAAAGCAACTCGAAGGCTATTGGTGACTTACCTCGAATTTTGAGATATGATCAAGTGACAAGAACGACATCTGAGCTGGCATCCCCCTGTTAACTTCCATACCACACAACAGGAGGACGTTGAGCTTCAACAGATTTAACGTGTATCAATCCCTTCTACATGGCGGTCTTCAGCGGTACTAAGCTGAAACTCATAACACGCCGGCCACTAGTCCATTACCTTGACCATTAGGCAACCGTGGTCTCTCTCTCACTATCAGTTCTAAGATTCTAAGTTCTCAGGATCAATTTTAATAGGAATAATCTTTATCTACTTTCACACACACACACACACAAATTTTAATCACCCAGTTAATTTTCTTTTCGGAATTATGCCCAATCTAAAAAAAAAAAAATGCTTAGCTTTTCACACACACACACATATATACCTGTATATATTAAACAGTCGGATCTCTATATAACGAAGTCGTTAAATCCTCCCAAAAAGTTCGTTGTATGGAAAATTCGTTACGTAGAGGTTCATCATTCAATTATCTTTATAAACCACATAAAACCAATTTTAAATTCATGAACACACTATTTTTTAAAAAAAAAGTAATTATTCATACCTTTTTGTAAATTAATATGCATTTATTTTATATATCTTACCTATTAACTCC
Source organism: Trichonephila inaurata madagascariensis (assembly GCA_019973955.1). NCBI lineage: Eukaryota > Metazoa > Arthropoda > Arachnida > Araneae > Nephilidae > Trichonephila > Trichonephila inaurata. Next base: position 38,818 of record BMAV01005271.1, read on the forward strand.
AAGAAAAGTTTCTTGACACCTTTATTCACATCCTGAAGAATGAATTTTTTGTCTTTGATACACAACCACTTAAGTTTTGACGTTTTCGAACTACAAGAAACGAAGTTACCAGTACGACTGATCAATACTACAAAGGAATGGAAACTTGTTCAAGGACACGAGACTCTATTGAGCGTGAAAGGGGATATCGAAGATGTTTCCAGTGAAATGGACAATGGGGATTAAAGGTTGAACTTCTAGGACGAAATGCCTTGAATTCTATTACTCTCGGTGAGTTACTCACCTAATAAAAAAAGTTCAAGATTTATGACCACCAAATAAATGAGCTAAAAGAGAGAACAAATCGAAATGTCCAAAAATACTTCAAAAATAGGGAGAAAAAAAATTGAATCACAAGAAAAAATGTTCGTTAGATAGAAGAGGCAGTTCGCTATAGGGAGGTTATGTTACGAAGAAAATCGTGAAATGTTCCAAGAAAAAGTCCGCTATATAGAAAAATCGCAATATAGAGGCTCGTTATATATGGAGATTCGACTGTATATTATTATTGAAATATTTATTACATATATATAAATATAAAAAACTCTGTAAGTAGAAAAAAATATGTTTTATTCTCATGTATATATATTCTTGTATAAAATATATTTTACTTAAGTTTATCAGAACAAAATGCTTGCTTAGCTTGAAAAAATGGCCCTTTTACTTTAAAATAAATAAAAACCTAAGCTTTATTTTAAAATCAGAGCTCCAAACTGTTAATTATGTTCGAAAAATTTTGCATTTTTCTGTTGTCAGCCAACAATAAAAAAAAAGTTGTTTTTCAGGTTCTTAAGCATAATTAGATGCTACAAAAATGTTTTTTATTCTAAATAATAAAAAATGCAAAAAGAGTGCAAACCAGTAATAAAGCACAAAATTCTTTGAAAAGTTTTAGGAAATCTGAAGCTTCGAATGTTTTATTTATTTCTCGTATAGTTTTGCGTTTTATTTATGTTTCATGCATTTAAAATAAGTTTTAAACATTCAGTTTTTCCAAGCGAAACACACTTTTAAAAAAAAACTTTTATTGTGTAGTTTTCATTGGTAATGTGAATGGAAAAAGGGAGCATTTTTTATAGGTAAAATAGTTTAATTTAAAACGTTCTTGTGTTTAATTTTTCAATATAAATCAGCTTTGAAAGAAATATGTAAAGTGTAAACCCGGAATTTAAAAATTCTATCAATAATATTCATTTCTGAAATTCATCTATGGAAAAGAAAGTGCACTACTTGAAATTTTAGTTCAAAAAAAGTACTTAGAGATTAAAAATTCTGTTTTTCAATTGTTCAGTTACAGCTCTGGCATAAAAAGAATTTTTATACTGAAACGAACAATTGAAATTTCTTTAAAGACACCAACGGATGTTTCCCTAGATAATGCATCGAAAATTGTTTTAATTCTTTCAATGTCAAGAACAAAGGGAAGTAATATGCATTATGTAAGAAATATAAAAAAGTACTTATTATTTTTAAATATAGAATATGAAATTAAAATAATTGTAATAGAGAAATATGTTTTTATTTCGTCCATTGTGTGTGATATTTTTAATGCGAAACGAGGAAATAACAATCACAAAAGATAAAGGGGTCTCAAATTTAAAACCCCTGAGACCACTTTATATTTTCAGCCCTCTAGAGAAATTTCTCTAGAGGGCTGAAAATATAAACGATTTTCAAACAGGTATAATTCTTTTAAATTTAAGTTAAATAATTCGAATCTTTTACACATTATTTATAAAAGAATGAGGCTTCAGGAAAGTGTAAAATGTTTAAAATATAATTCTAATTTTATAAAAACTATAAGAGCATACGAGAGACAATAAGAAACATTTCTATATAAGAAATATTTATTAAGTTTTACGTTGCGCATGCTATTTTCTAAAATGGTACCTTTAATTATACTAGCTATAAAAGGATTTATAAAGTTAAATGTATCCTTATTATACACTGTAGTATTTTTATATAAATACAATAATAAATTATAACTTTTAGGAAATAAAAAAAAATTACATTTTCAAGTTTTTTAAAAAAAATTTCAATATTTTTCAAATATTTTGAAATACACACACACAAACAAAAGATATAATATTCTTAAATGATGTAGGGTTTAAAGAGTATGATACATTTTATAATTCTATAATGTTTTACACATCAGAGGCTACTATTTTAGAAAATAGCATGCGCAACGCACAAATTACTTAATATTTATTACAGAATTATTTCTTATTTTCATATGCTTATAATTTTTTAAATTATGATTACGTTTCAAACATTTTGTACTTATTTAAAATCATAATCCTTTGTAAATAATGTGTAAAAGAATCGAATTATTTAATTTAAATTTAAAAGACTTATACCTGTTTTAAAATTGTTTATATTTTCACCCCTAGAGACAAAATGGCTGATGTTTTTGGTACCTTTAGGATTTCTTTCTTTCTCAAATAATGCAATACTTTTGTTGAGTTGTTACTTATGCTACCTGATCGACAGTAACATCAGATCAAAGCCTGCGAGATTCATCGCGGCAAGGATTAAGTCTGACGTTAGCCGTAGCTTAGAGCTCATTAACCGTAGCTTAGAGCATGCTATTCGTAGCTTAGAACACGTTATCCATAACAGAGTACGTTAGCCGTAGCTTAGAATGCAGGTGACAGTGCGATTTGACTCACTTACGCCACAATTTTGAAGGACATCCTGGGGGGGTTCATCTGTACATAACTTATTCTCCAGAAAAAAAACGAAATAATTTTGAGATATTTTGTAGATTTATTGAAAAACCATTTTAAATGTCGCTTCTAATTATCATTAATATATTCTAACCGATTTATGTCAAAATAAGTTATATATCCAAGTCATCAAAGTCTATTAAAGGGGATATACTAAAATAAAAATGCATTTATATTTTCAAAAATCGAGCCATTTTCTTTAATATGTTACAGTAAACAAAAAAAAAATGCCGTGCTCATAAAACATTACTTTGATTTCATACTTTCTTAAAATTACTATCATAAAACTTTATATTTTGATAAATCATGCAAATGCAACTAGATAGATCATTTACGGCCTTTGCTCATTGATGGCATTTAAAATTGCCTCTCTCTCTTAAAACCTAGGCTTTTTTTTTCATTTTATTACAGAACTCTTATCTTTAAAAATAGAATAATAACTACTAAGAAAATAGATATAGTGAAATGTGCTTTCGATCAAAAAAAATAGAAAGTTTTTCCATAATTTATGCCCCATGGGGCATTAAGAACGATCACTATAAATTATCTTTTATTATCTAGAACAGCAAGAAAAAAAAACACTTTCTTGATATGATAATCTAAAACGTTGCAAAATAATGGGTTTGCTATGCTTCATAAAATATATCTGAAACATAAGGTGTCCGTCATATCTTAAAGAAATAAATTAAACCTTACCGCTTGAAGTAAGCAATTTATAGCAATATTTTATCTATGAAAATTATGTTGGAAATAAAACGTCTAACTTCAAGGTACAACGCACGGCTTGAAAAGTTTATTAACCCGCTTTAATCGATCGCGAGGCAAGATTAATATGATAAGACTTCAAATATATATTTATCAGCCACCATATTCAAATATCTTTTTATAAGTATGTATTATTTGTATCATTTTCATACCAGTTTATCTATTGGATGCTTAGGGCGGGTGCCTAGAATTATAAATTTCGATCCTCCTGTGCCAAGGGGACTTGTAGATCTTCTGCGCCCAGGGCCCAAAATGAGCTTAAATCGGCCTTGATCATTTTCATTTTGAAGACATTTATTAAACAAGCTATTTAAATGTTGATAAATTCAAAAAGGCATAAAAAAATTCTATATATAGTTAACTCTAAATACAGTGAATTTTTCAAAACGTTTGCAATCAGTCAGATATAATTTGTTTTGTGTAGGGAGGACGTTCCAAAAGTAAGTTACGTAATTTTTTTGTGCGGGAGGGAGAAAATGGTACATCAGTTGAAACAATATCCATAAGAAACCACATTGTGACGTTTGAGAGAAATAACGGTAGCGTGATATTGATTAATTTAAATATGCAGTGTATTTACGTCACAGCTATTATTTGCAGATTATATATTGAAGTTATTAAACTTGTTAAAAGATTATTATAGTTCAAAACAGTGGTTTGTGAGAGAAGGGTTCCTTTAGGCGACTGCTCACCGGAAGGTTCAAAGCATCTCTCCCTGGTTTTCCCTCTCTCTGCTCGGGATCAGGGGTCCGGCGCCTTTTAGCATCTCGTTACATCCTCCTAGTGGCGGGAAAGGGTCTCTCGTGATGTCAAAGGTTGACGGGTGATCCAAGATGGTACTACGCAATAATTCAAAGTTGCAAAGGTGTCTTTGCACGAGTGATGATTATTTCCACAAAGACGCCGATCATAGTTGCGTGGCGAAAACGCTACAACATCCCCCCATTGCTGGCTCAACAACGGATGGAATGTATATGTAGGAGAAATAACGCGCGCGCAGAGCGCCGAAAAAGAGAGATTGCCAGAAGAACAGCGTACTTGAGGATACTACAATACAAATCCCGATAGTAGGGAGACATGTGAGCTGTTCACCTGTATGAATGGGCACATGGGAAATGCCACATGCATTCATGTGTATATATATTTTTAAAAAATTCATATCTCTCTTAAGAATACCGATAGCTAAAACCTCGAGAAATAAAAGCATTCTTCTTTTTCTTCTGCATAGACTGCGTTAACTATTTTTATACAAACTGTTTTAATTTACTCTTTGTATTTTAATTTTCATTATACATTTTCTAAAGTATTAAAATTTGAAAACCGCAATATTTTTTTTTAATTTTAGAATATTTTTCATTTTACGTTTATCAAATTTTTCAAAATAATCGGTGGGTTTTATCAAACATAGTTCCTGCATTTTTTTTTCTTTCAAAAAAAAATTGGTTTAAAATGTAAAATAGGGTGTCATTTGTCGAAGGCAATTTTTTTGGCATTTAAAAGCGGTCAACAAACTATAGATATGTATCGATAATTGTTCGGAGATTGCAAAATAGCCTTTTCCAGAAATAAAAATATCAAGGAGGAATACAAATAACAATGCAATCAAATAGGGGTTGAGTTAAAGTCCGAACGTGTTATTTTCTTAAAATAAAAAAAAAATTAAGTAGGAAAATAAAAGAAAAAGGCTTACCTTTGCTTAGAAGAGAAGTTCCTCGGAAGGAAAGTTTTTTCCCTTGGTGGCCTAGAGAAAAAATAAAAACAATTCGTTCGGATTGCTAGAGTTGGGCATTTTTCTCCATATAAACACCTCTAGGTAAAATTCTAATTTATTCTCCCACCTACGTATACAATGCAAAGATTTTTAATGGTGTTACACGTAACCTCAATGAAGTTTGTTTTTACACCAAATTGGTGAACTTTAAAACTGACGCTGGGACTGACTGAAAGCTAAATGAATCCTTCATCTTCAGACAGTCATAAGCTTTCAAGCAATCCTTTTCAACAGTCGGGCCCTTCTTCAAATGTTCTCCTTGATGGATTCGAAGAGTTTCCTTGGATCTGTCCTCAGCCACATAAAAAACACTTGTCAGAACCTTTTTAAGTCCTTCAAAAACCCAGTTTCCATTCACTCTTATACCTTTATTATATACTTTCGTTTACCAAACATGCTTTTGCCAATTTCTACTATCACAACAAGACCTCCAAGCATAGAATTTTCGTGCACACCTTTCTACAGAAACTCATCCATTTCGTGATTATTTTCTTCGAAACGTCGAATTCGAAAGAAAAAGTCATGGTTTGACTTTCGTACTCTCATATTCGTCATCATGTTTTTTATCGCAAAAGCACTTGATATTTACATCATTGGCTCCCATGTATCAAACACACATGAGATTGTGGGGAAAAATACAGAACAATAATAAACATCAAAACTGTGTCAACAAAAAGAAACATTTTGCTGGATGTAAACCGCATCAACTCGCTATTCCGGCAACGCTCACTTTCTCTTACTCTAGCTTGAAAACCTAGACTATATATAGCCGACTTAATTTAAATAATCAATGTTTCTTCTTCAGAGGGTTGGTTGCGAATAAACTCGAATTGAAAGACAAAAAATTTTCCAAAAGGATTATATTAATGAAAGGACGTGGATGGATCCATCGCTTCTTTTTTGAGGTCTTGGATCTGAAGCTCTTTTAAACTGAGAAAAAGTAGCAATAATAAAGGAGAAAAATTATTTAATTTAAACCAATTTACGTTTCAATGCTGATAGAAAAAACCCTTACATATATATTTAAAAACTGTTACTCTTTAAAATTTAATTCTCTTTTCCATTTATTTAACATTCCAGTAATTAAAATATGTGCATTCACTTCTTCCGAGATGTATTCTACTACAGCCCTATTAGAAAATATTTAAAAAAAAATCTTAAGGCGCGGATGGACGAAACATTATTAATGTAAAAAAATATACTGATTTAAATAATAACTAACGATTAATATTAGCTATTACCAAAACTGTCTATAAAGAATTCAGGAATTAAAGTCACAGATACCTTTCGTATAATTAATAATTAGGTTTTCGTATAATTAATAATTTTCAATTGCGATTTTGTATTTTGAGATTTTATTTATCATTATTATTTTCATATTTTTGTTTTTCTAAAGATTTTTTGTTTCATTTAAACTTGCATATATATACAATTAAAATCGGTTAACATGAAATTGAGAGGACAGAAATATTTTTTCGTGTTAAAATAATTTCATGTTAAAAGATATAACAAAAAATATATATATTCATCAAAATTAAGTTACTAGAAAACATGTTATTTACATAGATATGTATAAATGCATGTATTTCATAAAAATCAATGAAATCAAAGAATCACAAGAACTTAATGGAATTTAATTCAAACTTTTCAAGTTTTTTGAAAAACAAAGCATGTATTGAGTTTTCGGAAAATAATCTGATTTTTTTCTTAGAATTTTCTTTATTAGCATCAAATTGTCAATAAATTGTTCGATGTCGTCCATTTTGTTATTCATTTCATCATTGATATATGCGTCTAAGTAACCGTGCATATTTTTCATGATGCTCCTCACTTCAGATGACGTGGGAACACTTGAACTTTCTTTTTCATTTCATTTTCGTCCCCGGAATCTGCATCACTGATATTTTTTGAGCTGTGGACAATCTCTAAAACGTCTTTGCCATAATTGGGGCTGGGTACACATTATCATCATCTACTGCAACGAATTCTTCTGATGATAGAGTTAGACAGCTCAATAATACAGAAACTTTCTCAAACATCTGTCTTAAATCTCACCTGCGTGGCTGGTGTTTTCGTTATTTTGTTCATTCCCAGAAAAGAAATGTTTTCGTGTTAAGCGATTTTCAATTCGTGTTAAGAGAACAAAAATTCATAAAAATTAGAGTAGTTTATTGGGACTATTGTGTTTCGTGTATTTCTTTAAACAATGCCATATCAAAGTATTGTTACATCAACAATTCAAATTGCAGAAATTTAAGAGAAGAACAGTTGCATTCTAACAATGGACGTCTTGCATTTATTTGTTAAAGCATCAACAATGAAGAAACACAGTACTTAAATAAAATTGTTGAAACGTTTCATCTTCTCAGTTGTTTAATTATTTTCTTGCTGTGAGCATAAAAAGCGTTTTCTTTAATTTCGTTTCGACGAGTCTTTGATTTTTATATTCTTCGTTTTTTCTGTGTTAAAGTTTCATTTAACACAGGAACATCATTTAACATCGTTTTAACACTTCGCTTTTTTGTTAAAAGCCCACTTATTTGTTACCATGGCCTCAAAGGCATGGTACTGGCTAAAGCGAAAGTTTGTTCCCGTGCCTCACGTCAGGGTGCCCACCGCCGCTTTTTTTACTGACGTGAAGGCAACGGTTTACGCTGAGCAATTGACGCTCGTGGATGCAGCGGCCTTCGGGTGCAGCGACATTTCGGAGCTCAGGTTATCCCTTCCTGAGGCCGAACAGTCGCCCGACAGTGTGACTTTTAAACACCTGTCGGAATGGACTGTGCGTACCATCCTGGCACAGTCCTGCCCAAATCGTAGGGCACTTATCGTTTCGCATTTTATCAAAATCGCCACCATCCTCCACCAAATGCGAAACGTGCACTCGGAGATCGCCATCCTCTCCGCCCTCTCCAGCGCTCCCATAGAAAGGCTCAAGGGCACCTGGTCTCGTGTCCCCAAGAGCCAACGGCGAATTTTTCGCACTCTATGGGAGCTGCTGTGTTGTCCCCACGAGACGGACACGGACTGCCAAACGTCCAAGATGGAAAAGGTGTTTAGTTCCAAACCTTTCCATCAGTCCGTCTCCTTTGATCATCTCAGGGTATGGCCTAACATTCAACACCTGTTAGAGCCTTGCCATTTTTCTGAGTTAGATCCGGTGGGCATGGGGACTTTTGCCTTCATGGTCTCTTTGGAACTGGAGCCATGAAGGACTACTTCGACTCTACCGAGTTCGAATTTTGTCGAAGAAGAGTTCTCCTTCGATAGTTTTCTTGAAGCGGAGACAAATTAGAAATAAATTGCTGCTGGATATTGAAGAAAAGCAAAACATTTTTTCGAATGATAAACATCAATGATAAATGTGCTGTGTTTCCAATTAATAAAAACTTTTAATTATGTTGGAACAAAGAAAAGTATTGATTAGTGAAGCATTTGAGTGCCGTACAGAAAGCCACTATCAAATAGACAGTCACCCCAAAAGAAAACTTCAAACGAATGGATTCAATTCTTAAGTAATTTTTCTGATGTTCAACAGCAATACACAAATTGAAAGACTTTTAGAGATATATGAAGATTCCTAAGGAAGACTTAAAAACATTCCGCAGTGGGAGAGCTACCTGCAACGAGATTAAAACTGCATCAAGCATCAAATAAGACAAAGGGAACAACAACCATTGGCTCAAAAATTTTCAGACTATGCACATTTCAAAGGTGGTTCCACCATCACACTTGGTGATGCAAACGCTGTGGCTAGATCTAGACTTTTATCCCATTCCTTTAAGAAACTACTCATAATAGACTTTGACTCCTCAAGAATTATTCCATCACAACCACAGGACTAAGAACTCATCATTAAAAGGGCATGGAAATCCATTCTGATAAAACAAGATCTTGCATACAATGTAAAAACTGCCCGGTGTGAAAAATCAAACTGCTCACACCAAAACATATCTTCGAGTGACCAGCTTTCATCCCAAGAGCACTAAAGCTTGGTCTAACTCAACTTATGAACCAACTGCGGGAATTCCTCTAAATCACGAATGTTCCGGAATCTTCAGCCACAGTAGTATCCACTCTTGGTGGTATCTAGAATGTTTATTTATTTATTTTTGCAAATTCCATGGACATGAGAACAATAACAACAACAACCAGTTAGCGAAAGAAAATTGTTGAGGAGGGAGAAAAGCTTTTACATACAATGTGGGAAAAATAACAAGATATTGGAGGAGGAAAACATTTGTTTTTCGTTGGCGATACACAAAATATATATTGAAATTCAGTTACAAAAGTCCAAATGATTTTACTATCTAAAATTTGATTACTAAAAAAAACATTAAAAAAAATTTATTAAAAGAAGAGAAAAAATTCTGAAAAACTCTTCTTAATTTTAAAGCTTCAAAGCTGAAAAAAAGGCAATAATTCGAGATAATCATCGAATGAAGAAGCACAAGTCAGAGATTAATTCAACTTTTGGTACAAGGAGAATTCGAAAGTTTCAACTAACCAATAAGTAAGTCTTTTTTTTTAAAAATTTAGCCTTCTACTTAAATTTATTGTTTATATTTTGTCTGATATAGAATTTAAAACTGAATGTTTTCTTTTTTTTAGGCTTATTTAAGACCACTTAACGAATTTCAGAACTCTGTGAATAAGCTGCCAAAACAACACTTGACAACACATTTGATGGGTGGCGAAAATCATCCGCTGAAAAATATTAAGTTGATGAGAAAATCAAAGTCAATGAAAAGGCTTAATGGTATGAAAACTGAAGATCCCACGAAAATATGCGGAACTTCATTATAGTTATCCATGGCATGTGATTGTGCTAAGGAAAAAGAGGTAAGTTACATTTCGTGATAAAAATTGTATAAAATTTCAGGTATTTATGTACTATCGCAACAATGCCAACATTCAATATAACTCGCAAAATTGGGGCAATCCCAATTTTGCATGTGTCGTACTCTCTGAATTGGCAACCATGTCTTTCATTTCATATAATGTTGCCAATGCAGTTGTGATGATACGTAAGTACCAAATGTCGTAACAATTTCGTTTCGAGTAACAAACTAAATGGAATATTAATTTTTTACAGATTCGTTCCATTATCCTGAATGCAAAATAAAATCATTGAAGAAAGTGACTGAAAACAAACTACTGCTAAAGTAAAACAAATGAGAAATAATTTTGAATCAAAGCTTCATTGTCAAATACATAGATTATCAAAAGTACAAAATATTCGTTGATTTCTATAACAGAAGAAGAATCTGAAATAATTGAGGAAATATCATAAAAAAATATTTTGAATTTGAATGAAAGATATAAATCAAATTTCAAAAAAGCGATGAAAGGGCGATTATACTCTAAGTTACGTGTATATTAAAAATTATAAAATGGATGGATTTCTAAGATAATATTTCCAGATAACCTGCAGCATTATCAAACTAAAAGTCGTTACTATAGATATTAAAAATAATTTTTTTTAAAAAACGAAAAACAGTGATCAATACTTCGATTCCAACAAGAAAAATTCTTACATTAAGCAAAAAGGAATTTTATGAAATGCAAAAAGGAAGCAACCACACAAGCAACCATTGTTTTCGAATTCTACCGGATTCTGTGAATTGAAAATGCATCTCATACCAAGAGTACAAAAATAAAGAAAATATCAATCCAAAGATTTTAATGTAAGAAAATTATTAGAAATTAGAGTAGAGCTTTTTCATCTTTGTACTGTGAAAAATATAATGAACAGGAGAAAAACATAGACTTAGTGAAATATTTAGTCAAAGACAAATAGGATGAAAATTTAAAAATAATTTCGTGAAATTAGACGAATATATAAAATAGACAACAACAAAGAGACCATTGAAAATTTTTTTTAAAATAAACATTGTTTGAAAGTAATTTTGATCAAAAAAAAATATTTGTACAAATATATAATTTACTACAATAAAAAAGCTAAAACTTTTGCAAAGTGATTCTTAAAAAAAATTGGTGCCCACACATTTTTAAAAGGATGGATAAGTGAAAAGAAGCACTACGAAATTAACTATTTAAGAACTGCTCTTAAAATTAGTTCATGAAAGAAATAATTTTTGAATAGGAAATTTAAAAAAACCACTTCTCTCTATATTCTTATGAGAAATGAAAATAATACGATAATGTGGAGAGAGCAGACATTGCGTATTAATAACTAAAGTACCTTGAAATTGATGTCGAATGATCCAAACTGATATAGGATTTTATTTATTATCTAAAACTTTAGATTGTTGGAAAAAACATTTTTACTAGCAAAAACGGACACGCAAACAAATGTTTCTGAAAGGAAATTTCTAATCTTAAATATGTGTGTGTAAAGAGAGAGAGGGAGCACTCCTTACAAATTGAACAATTTGTACTGAAGCATCGAATAAAGAGAAGTGACGTAAGCCAGACTTACCAAATTTCTACTCAGAACACAAAATTTTTGGATTCCAACTAACCTTTAAGTAAGTTATCTTGACACAGAGTTTTATGTTAATTAATCGCTTATATTTCATCTGCTCCAACCATTAATATTCTGATCCTAAATGAATGTCATTCTTTTCAGGGTCATATATGAGAACACTCAACGCGTTTCAGTGCGACGAATTGGTGGAACACAAAAGTCAGCAAAATTCACTCAATGTTAAGAAGATCGGAACATCAGGACTCAGAAAAAGTTTACAGTAAAATGAAATTATAAGATTTCGTGGAAAATAGGGACATGGTGGCAGTTATCTATGGCGAAATATAGGTATAAGTTTGATTTGCTTATATAGATATTTAATAGCATATCCTTAATCAGTTATCTGTGGCACTCGTTTGAGAGCGCGCAACTATGTGTCACGGAAATCGAGCAATGACAAGTATACTCGTCAATAACAGAATAACAGTGTCGTTGTTAAAATATTGCATCATAAAGATGGGTTTATTTTATAAAATTGCCATTGTTTAGTCTATTCTCTTAGTAATTTAGCTCGGTCATGGGTTCGTGAGGTAGATGGTTCTTCTGGCCGCAAATTTTTGTGGATATCTATGAATTTTAGTGACCATCAGAGTTTCCGGACTGAGAGACCTAAATACACACTGTGTGATTTACTTTCTTCTTTACTGACAAAATATTTTCTTCCTGTCTTGACTCTAAAGAAGTCCTGTAGGTTTGATCACAGTCCTCTTACCAGAAAGCCTACTTGCCTTTCACACTTCAATAAAATATTCTTTCGGCAGCACGGCATTGGGCCCTTAATCTAATGCCAGCGCATGGTTCTAAAATCAAACAATTGGCATTTACACCACTCGATAGCTAGGTCACTACGGGTCAGAAGCTATCAATGAACTCAAGGCCCTGGTCGGCGTCATGCATATGTCCCATGGCTGACCATATCTGAAGGAACCCATTATAAATCAAATTACCAACTTTTGCATTTATCTCTTTTATACTAATATCTAAAAATATAATCATCGCATATAAATATATTCCTTATGCGAATTTATACGCTGCTTCAACCGGGCATACGGGGACGCATGAGTTCATCTTAAAACTTTCATACTTTTTATTTGTCTTACTCCGACATGGCCTCAAAATATTCTTAACATCTTGAAATTTGAGAATATGATTTATTTTTTCAAAAATTACAGTTTAAATAGCCAATGCTCAATTTTTTTTACGTATGACGAGTATACTCGTCATGACACAAAATCCTGCGACTCTTCCATGACGAGTATACTCGTCAATCGCAGTTAACTGGTTAATATTCGGCTTTGGGCAATAAATTAAATTCAATTTACATTTTTTTACAGATTCATCTGAAAGAATCATCTACACAAAAGAGACTAACACAAGAACACTTGTGCGAGGAACCACTAGGGCTGAAGACTTACTAAACCTTAGTGTACACCTAAAGACATTAGCTGAGCAAAATAGAACGACCTTTACGTCTTGGACAGCCCTGACAAGAGAATACTTTCTCGACGTACTTCATCCGTTCCGCCCAGGTACACCTCCTCTCCACTTTGAGGCAGACTCCCAACAAATCATAATTGGTATGCTGCTAGTCGCCCAGGACATTCTTTATGATGCAATGACTCCATGGCTCTTCAATCGACCTTGGCGTAATTTAGCAGTGGACATTTGAGACCTATGAAGTTTCAGATTGGTGGAAGGATTTTTCCTCCATGATCCTGTTCTCTCCCTGGAAGCGCTTCTCATCCTCTTGCTTGTTGGGTGTCTCCTGGAGGCGGCATACTATGGCTGAGCAGGACAGGAATTTCGAACTACTTGTGCGACTAGGTCTTTTGGACCTGGTGTAGGCTTTCCTACACCAGAAGGATAAGCAACAACAAAACGTTACATGAAAAAAAGGTGACACGAAGCTCTTATAATGAGCCTACGAAGAAAAATGGATAATGTTTTCGAGTTCCAGGAAATAAAATTGTGACTGTGCCAAAACAGTAACCACCAATATTTATTTATCAAAAGGAACATTTTACTTTTGAGAATACACAAATTAAAATTTTTATGTTCTGCAATGTGTAGCATAAATAAAAAATGGACTGTGGTGCTGGGGGGGGGGGCAATCATGATTGAAGATATCTGAAATGACCAATCAACCAGAAATTTCCGAAAAGGAATTTTGAACTTATAAATAATTGCTCTGACTATTTTGAAACAACAACTGTGCAGTAGTTCAAGTAAGGGTAAGTTTAATGTTCGTATATTGATTTTCTACTGCATAGTCTCTTAGACTTTAGTCTCAATATAGTCTTTCAGTAGAGTAAAATAAAAATGTGACTCTTTTATAGGTTCATCTGAAGGCGGTGGAATATCCTAAAAATGTTCATAGATGTTTTGACATTCGTACGAGAGCAATCCATAATATTAGAAAGATGACAAGAAAAACAATTCTGTAAACAAATCAAAGATTCTTTAAAAAATTCGAAATATTTCATGGAAAAATGTGAAATTCTTTGATAATTAACGAAAGTGGTTGGAGGTTTTGACAGGTTTTATAGGAACAACGGTGAGTTTATTTTACTAATGCTGAGTTTTGTGTAATGTATAATATAATCAGCTTTCAATTTCGTAGTCCAAATTAAAATAAATGTTTTTTTACAGAGCTGCGAAGGAATCTTCAACACATGTATATAAATCTTCGTGTGTGTGCAATAAAAGTTTCGCTCTATGGAAAACACAAAAAATGGGAAGGAAGTGAAACTTATCTGCTTATTTCCTCAGTAGAGAAAAATTACAGATGAAATATAAATACAGTGTGATTCAGAAAAAAAGGGGGGATTTTTAATAGGTGATAGTACATATAAAAACACAAATAATTTTCATCGAAGAATGCTTAGTCTAAAATGAAATGTAAATGCGCTGTAGGGTACTACACAATAGCATCTAAAATACAAGGAGAAAACACAAGAATAATCTAAATGCTTAAAAAGCCATTTTAATAAATATTTTTACAATAGTTACTTGAAAGAGCAACCACTAGTGATGAAGCAAGAATAGTGACGAAGAAGAGATTGGCAAACGCTCTGGAATATTCCAGGCATACAGCGATCCTTCGGGACAACAAGAGCTGAAAGTATTGTGAAAGAGTCTTAAACGTCGAGAGAAATCTAATGCACCAGACATTTAGAAATCAAGATATGACAGATCCGGCGGAACGACTGGATAATATAGAGTACCATACAGCTTGACCCTTCGATTCGGAAACTTAACAAGACCACAATAGTGCTGTTACCTCCCGCCTAAAATAATTTGAATCTTCGTTGTGTGGGGAGCTACTTACGCGGCGGCGAAGTTAAGTTGAAACCTTTTCCAGCGAGTCTGACTATTCCTGTTGCTGAAACATCTAGTATTTGCATTCATCAAAGTGTTCCAGCAGAAGATACAGGCCTATTAGGTGATCGCTGATGATTTCAAAATTTGATGGCGAAACATTGCTGCTCCGCATGAGGAATTACAAACGCGTGGCCAGATATGTTTACTGTAATGCACTATTTCATGTGATACAGCAACTCATCGTGGAAAATCTGGACAGCAGAATCTGGGCGTGCCACACTGTATTATAAAAGGCAGCTGGGGAAGACCACAATAATATTCTTTTTTGATCAATGTTTGGACTCATTGAAAAAGGCACCGAGCACAACACCTAACCCTTCAGAGTCCTCCAGGTCGTGGATTGTGGCACACTAAGGTTACGGCCTACATCTTTTGTACTTTCAGCTGGCTGATAAGTCATTATTTCCAAAATGGCTTCCTCAGCACTTGCTGTTCAGTTAATTTTTCAATAAACAGCATCAAAACGAGGAAGACTAGGGAGGAAGCAAGAAAATATCCAGTTTTGACCAGCTGATGAAGCAACCGTGGAAATATTTTTGGATTGAGCTACAACTTATGTGGAAATTACAATACTTCCGTGCTCCTTCTATTGTACTTCGTTTGTATTTTTGCGTAAATGAAATACATGGTTGCTTTTTAAATATTGATAAAGTCTGCCCCATTATGCAGTACATTATAACTAACGGTTGCCTGGTGCAACGAATTCACAGGATTGACGTTGGCGCCTATTATTGTGCAGAGGTATCTTCTTCCCCGGCTTGCTTTTAAATGCATCATAGCTTTTCCCAAAAAATCATCACACAGAAATACTATTTTAAATTCTACGGAGCAAGCGCTTTTGCGTTTCATCTTAGACTACATTCTTGATAAAAATGTTTGTATTCGTGTGCACTATCACTTGTTTAAGTTTTTCCTATCCTTTCTGAATCATTCTGTAGAAGTCTTTAACGTATGTTTATCAAACAATGTTTAGTACCCTCATGAGTTCTCTCATCTCTACACAAGACAATATTTCAAATCGAAAAGCTATTACAGACTGATGAAATAAATAACTGAAAGTCTTCATGAAAATGGAGTAAATTCGCTGGCATGTATGAAAATACCTTTTATGAATGGAAGATCTTCTACGAAGAACAGGCAAGTTGAATGAAAAACTTTATGCAAATTTCTAATTATAAGATTCTGTAACATAAAATATTGGTTTTATTATCATTCGCTAAATGATAATTTAAATGATTAAGTAAGAGTTAGAAATTTCCTGGTGCCTTCTTAAATTTTCAGTGACAAAAATGGGCTTAAGTGAATATTTCAAATTTTATTTGATATAAATTGCTTATTTGAATTTAAATATAAATAAATATTTTCCATTAATTATAAGGCATTTTTCTATACTAAGACCTAATTACATTCAAGTAGTTATAACAGAATAAACTGAATGTCATCTTTTACAATTCCTCTCTACTATTTTCTCACATTCTGTATATATTTATTTATTTATGTTGGTGGAATTTTCAATCGTTAATAAAATACACTTTAAAGCGCTCAATGGAGCTGAAATTTTATATACATGATTTTTTTCGGATGACAATACAGTAATTTAATTATAATTAATAAAAAATTAACTGATTAAAATTAATTATTCAAAGAATTACAAATACAGCCACGTTGGCATCATTTTTGGTGACTTAACGACTCTTTTGGCGACTTGTGTCAAAACTTGAAAAGGGTTTTTTTTCTCACAATTTAAAGCGCTCATTTGAGCTGAAATTATCTATACAATATTGTTTTGGGTAAAAATACGACAATTTAATTATAGTTAATTAAAATTGATTGACTAAAACTAATTATTTAAAGAATTACAGATACAGTCGCGTTGGCTTCTTTTTATACCGCGACTTGGGTCAAAACTTTAAAAGATTTTTTTTCCTCACGTTTTATGGCATTCAGTTGAATTGAAATTTTATATACACGATTGTTTTGGATGACAATATGATACTTTAATGATGATTCATAAAAATTAATGACCTCTTAATGTTGCGATTCTGTCATATGTATATACATATTTATAATAATTGTAACTACTTAATAAAAAGTAGCTAAAATAAAAATTTTCTTTGTTGATCTATGTATGAATTCACTTAAAATTTTCTTTTTTATATTACTTGTTACAGGTTCAGCTAAGAGCACGCAGCGCATCTGAATACATTAAGAAAGTTCTATAAAATATTTGAGGTGCATTGAATGACGTGTGTTACTGAGAATACACGAGATAAAACGGAGCAAGACTTTTGACAACATTGCGTGTGTGAGATCCACTTCTCCTGTTTCCTTTTTAACTTTCTATGTTCAGGTTTTTATGAGAACATACATATTGAAGACACTTTGAATCTACAGTTCTCTGCAAATTAATTAAAACTGTCCACACAGTCATCGCGTCACGGAATAGAATATTGGTTTATGTGTACTTTGCTCAATTTCTTAAAAAAAAAGTGTTTGCAAAGTACATCAGAATATCTGTTCATGTTTTGGAAGGGGATGTCAATGATATTAATACAAGGTTTGAAAAAATAGAACAACGAGATAATAAGGCTTTAATTTTAAAGAAAATGAAGCGTTTTCTGTTAAGGATGGAGCGAATGACGAACTTAAATAGTAACGCCCTAATGAAAGTAAAAAAAAGAAACTCACGAGGTCGTTACTATACCTTCTTATTCATATTAACTCTGTGTATTCAATTGGAAGCAGGTTTTTGTTTAATCAGCGTTGATAGATGTGAATATATCACTTCGTTTCAAGAAAACAGGTTTAAAACACTATGTTTACAAAAATAGCATCGTGCAGCAATCCATATTTAGCTGTCTGATATCATTAATTGTACTGATATTTATCAAAAACATAATGAGTGACATCAAAAAGAGTTCAGCCACAAAGAAAAGTATCGAAACAGGTGTACTAAATCAACAAAGATAGCATCAATATCATCCATGAAGAAACCGGTAGATCTTTCAACAGTTGAAGAAATATTTAGCTATAGCATGTGTGTCGCTTAAAATGTAATCGCTGCTAATGTATTTTAGAGACAAATTAATTTCACGTGATGAAAAAAAAAATTAGAACTCTATCACTCAGATAAAGAATCTGACATCGTTAACTTCATCAAAATACAACAAATTAAATGGGCAGGCCAAGTTGTCAGAATGGAAGACCAATTGGCGCACGGAGAAATGTTAAGTGACCAACTAACTGGAACACGGAGGAAAGGCAGCTCAAATCTAAGATGGATTGATGGCCTGGAAAAAGACCTCCTAGTTTTGAGATCTAAAAGTTGAAGAACACTAGCTGGAAGGAGGCTGGCCTGGAAATGGCAAGTGAGAAGGCCAAGACCCACCCTGGGCTGTCAAACCTCTGAGGAAGAAAAGAAGGGACGAATTATTAGCAAACAATTATGCTTCTGAAACGTCTGAGCTTTTATGGAAGAGTTCCAAAATTTAAAGGTTATTAAACAACATCGTGAGGTTTCTGCCATTTATAGGAGAAAAAATATGATATTGTTTGCCAATAACTCTTCACAAGTTGAAAAAATATGGAAAGCAATATTTAGAATTTTCAATAAGTCTATCGAAAATTAAAAATGATCTGTATTGACTTTTATAAGAAGATTTCAACGGCAGCAAAACTGAAGGAGGCTGCGAAAAAAGATGCTTATCTTTTAATTGCTTAAATGATTTTATTCAGAGTATATTTCCAGGAATGTCTGGATATGTGAATCTTTCGAATCCTTCTTTCGCTTAGACATTTTTTAGCACAGGAAAAAAATACAATAAAGATTTTAAAAGAACAATTATTAAAAGTAAGTATTCTTTTTTTTATGATAGTGATTGCTTTTTCGAATCTTTTTGATGTGTAATGATAGCTTTTGTTAATTTTCTAATATATTACGTTTTTAAATATTAATATTGTAAGAGATTTTAATATAACTTTTTAATATGTGTATATTAATTTTGTAGTTTTGTTCCCTGTATTATGTAGCTAAATTAATTAACTACAAATATAATTATGTAGTTAAACTAGATTAGTTTTGTGTAAATTATTAATTGAAAGTAGAAATTTGATCTTATCCCTGAAAGAAAAAGAGTTTTATACTTGAATAAGCCCGTGCAACGCCGTGCTAAACGAAATAGGTTTGGAATCCTTCCTGACAAGGAAAAGAAGTGGAAGAAAATTTCGGAAAAGGGAATTTTAATGACATAAATATAGAAAACACCGACATTTTGCGTATGCACATACTTCAAGAAACCCTGGCGTCGAGAGGGAAAGGGGCAATTTTCATGAGGATAAAGTTATATTCTCGGTAAAAGCCCATGCAACGCTGGGCTAAGCGGAGGAGAAACAGAGCCGTCCGATTGGGCAAAAAGGTGAAAGAAATTTCAAAAAAGGCTATTTAATGACACCAGGAATTGCTGACGCCGAGAGGGGAAGGAGAAATTTCTTTGTGCGAAAAGTTATACACTCGAAAAGGCCTGTGCAACGCTGGGCCATGCAGCAAGTGTTTTATATTATGTGTATGTGTTAATATGCCTTTTATAGTATTATGTTATGTTACATTTTTCACACGTAATTATATGTATAATAGTTCTAATATTTATAGTATTATATTTTATAATAATCATACATTTTGTTTATTATTTTCCTTTTTTATCCATTTAGATTTCTTTTACCAAGACTAATGAGACCAAATAGGAAAATCTGAAAAAGTCAATAAAAGGCTGACAACGTTTGAATTTTTGATGCTGTAAAAAGATGTCATCCATGTACATAGTTTGTATCAAAAGTAATGAGAATGATCTTTTAAGTGACGTAGAGGGGCTGGGAAAGATAAAGAGACGCGTTGATCGCCCGGGGCGCGCGCCAAGGAAAATATTTTTATCTTGCTCACGTTATATGCGTATTTTCAGTGCGGGGCAAGCAGACAAATAGAAAAGAATTACTCTGTCATGTAGGGCAGCATGAAGAAAGCTTGGCCTAAGATAACGTGGAAAAAACAAGAATAGAGAAGCAGGAAGATCTTTCATTCTTCATCGCAAATTATTCATCTTAAAAATCTGTCTTTACTTTACGACAAACTCGCCAAAAAACTTCCCATCAGGTCAAAAACAGATTCTTCTCAAAATACCAGACAATTATGACAAGAGACCCATGGGGGTAACTAGTGCCATATCAATGATACGGAGGCCCCAAGCTTCAGGGCCCCCAAAATGTGTAAGCAAAAAAATTGTGGAGCTGATATTAACATGATTAATATTTACGTGGAAACAAGGATGTTATGGCTCTTTAATCTTTCAGTATATGAACAATTGATTGATATTCTTCCATTTATGAACTCCATATTGCCAATTAAGCCTTTTTGCCGACATGGCAAGTCCCCAAATGTGAGAGTCATTTCATGGTGGTACCATCTAGTGGCGAATTCTGGATAGCAAATTTGGACGCTCGAATTAATTTTAAATCAAGCTCTCGTCATATACTAATTATTGCTGTAATTTTCTTTTGCCGAGAATACCAGAGTCAAATTGGTGCTCGAGGGATCTTTTACATGGCACATAATTATACGACATACGTGCCTACGATTTTCGCATCTGGAAAACCTATCGACTTCAGCCGGGATCGAAAACACAACATTGGGCTTACGAAGCGACCACTGCTACCTCTAAGCGGATATGGTTGATATAAAGAAGTTTTATTGACAATCTCTTAAAATAATGAAACTTATTAATTCCCAAAATGTTTCGCTTTCAACTGATTCTTCAAGAAATACTAGACTTTCAAGAACAGATAATAGATGTTCTCACATCTGTTATCTACAAAGAGAGAGAACATTCGTGGACATTACAGGTGAAAATCAAGTGCCTCGTCTGTAGTAAGAAAATAAAATAAAATTGAACATATCATTACAAAGAAATTAGGAGAGTGAAATTATTCACGGAATCATCAAAAGAGAACCACTCGAAACATATTTTAAAGAAGCGACGTTTGAACAAATATAGGCCACTGTAGCTTAGTAGTCAAGGTAACGGACTCGTGGCTGGCGTGTCATGAGTTCGAGCCTGGTACTGCTGAAGACCCGCCGTGTAGAAGGGTTCGTTACACGTTAAATCTGTCGAGGCTCAAAGGTCCTCCCATTAGTGTGGTGTGGAAGTTAAGAGAGAAGGGGGTGCCAGCTCATGCTTTTCGTCTGACCATGGTTCAAAATGACAAGGTCCGTCACCAATACTTCTGATCCAGCTTTACATTGCGACGTACACACGATGTATACTCACTCACTTTGAACAAGTGTCTCACCATTTTTCGTTCTTAAAGGAGTCGTATCATTTCCACATTACCCATGCAATCTCCAACAGGATTCATAAAAATCATTTCTATTCTTAAAACTGAATCTTAGTTCTCAAAGAAAAGCAATAGAAATT
>BMAV01005271.1:65453-127872 GCA_019973955.1 Trichonephila inaurata madagascariensis
ACGATAAAGCTTGTTTCGCATGGCCTCCACGTTCACCCGTTCTGACGCCATGTGATTTTTATCTGTGGGAGTTCATTAAGGATTATGTGTACGCTGACCTTCCAGACTTAAGACACAGGATTGAAGCAGCTGTTGCAAGAATTACCTCAGACACACTGACCAAAGTTTGGAAGGAACTCGCCTATGGACTTGATGTGTACCGTGTGATGAATGGGGCTCACATTGAACATTTATAAGCTTGTAGGGGAAACTGTCTCAGTTACTTTTTCATTTAATGTATGAATTATGCTTGTAAGTTATATGTAATACTGTAAAACGTTAAAACTCCGAGTGCATTTCGTTTGCCTGCGTAACTATTGTTGACAAACATGTGCTTTTTAATATAAAGTTTCTGCAAAAGCAAAATTTGGCAACAGCGAAGCGCATGAAATGTTGGCTGGAAACAAGTGATTGCATTTTTCATGCAATTCTAATGTGATATGAATTTATTAACTGATTGGCTGGAAACAAGTGATGATAGTTATCATATGATTATGATGTCACATGAATTTAATCCATTGAATCCTTAAATGTTAGACTAAAATAGTTATGTTTTCTTTGTTAATGGGAAAGCTGGTGTACTATTTTTAATTGGCGATTATATTTTACAGATTAATTTTAGTATTCAATACTTTTAGTTCTTTTTAGTACTTAAAATTTCCACATACTTCTAAGTAAATAAATAATTGTCTTATAATGTAAGATTATAGGGTTTTATATTTTTCGAAATTAGTTTTAGATTTTACAAAAAAATATGGAAAAATAACTTTATCTTCCCTTTTGAGAGTTTAGCTCAGTAATATAACCAAATCAAAAGAGAGGTTGACGCCTTGAAACTATGCTTATCTCTACAGTGTTACTCCCAAGTCTAAAGGCTTACTATTGTATTACTATACTTATCCTATTTGATCTGAAATGTCTGGTGATGCTCTTATTTATTGCATTGAATTAAATTAAAATTATAGCAATTTAGAACTTTATTAATAATTATGTATTACATTTTTTAAATTTGCATTCAAAAGGTTATATTTCTAATATTTTAATTCACAGAAGAAGTTAATAAATCTAATAATTAGTTGAGTAACAGAAAGTTTTCTCTCGAATAATAAACCATTCAATCGAATTTGAAACATATTAATCTAACCGAAAGGAAATGAGAGGACAGATATTCACATTCTTCCCTTGTGATTCCTCAGGTAATCAAATTCCTAATTTCCTAAGTAACGAAGAGATACATAAGAATTTCCTTTCGCTATTGATAAGGAATGCAATTAAAGCAAAACAGCAATTTCATTTGTTACTTGAACGAAGAATGGCTTATTACAATACAGCAGATTTTGTTGGAGCTGTAGTTAACATTCGGAATTCCGAAGAGCAGTCAGGTGAATACACTTATAAAGTTTTCGTAAATTGGTTA
Organism: Trichonephila inaurata madagascariensis; assembly: GCA_019973955.1. Lineage (NCBI taxonomy): Eukaryota > Metazoa > Arthropoda > Arachnida > Araneae > Nephilidae > Trichonephila > Trichonephila inaurata. Next base: position 66,910 of record BMAV01005271.1, read on the forward strand.
GTATAGAATATATGAGTCCAATATGCAGGATTTTATGCTTTTTGTATTAATTGTTTGGCACAAAGAAATCAAAGTAATTCAGGAAAATAAATTAGGCAGCGGGAATATTTTTTTTTCGTGGATTTGTATCATTATTTTGAATCATTCAAGTATATAATTGTATATAATATAGATTTATTGAAATACGATTTCTAAAAAAGAATATTACTCACTTATATACAAAAAAAAGAAAAACACTAATTTTATGAGTGCAGTAGATACATTATTACAATATAAATTTCAAAAAAAAAAAACTGCAGGATCATTATTATAGGTAAAAAAACATATAGAGCATAAAAAATAAAAAACAAATTCATATTTCCAATTTCTTTCAATATATAGTTTTCTTTTCCTCTTCAAGTTTATTAAAAAAATAATAATATACTACAGTTTTCACAATGAATATGATATAATTGATAGTATTTCCTAAATTTTATGCTGAAATTTTGTTATACTCGTATTACCAGATTTTTTAATAGTGGTTTTTCAATATTTTTATTCCGAATGTTCATATTGAATACCGCACATTTCCGTGAATAAACGGAGAGTTTTTGGAACATTTTTAAAATTAGCGTTAATGATCTCGAAAAAAAAAACGTGTTTTAGTAAAAAAAATGTTTTATTTAAAAAAAAAAAAAAAGAAGAAAAAACTTTTTCTGTTAGCCATGCAAAAGTGATTTTAATCTAAATTTTTGGGTGCTTTGAATGGAACTTATAACGTAAGAAAAGTCAGGTAAATCCTGCAAAGTCTGTGTCTGAATACGAGTTTCTCAATAGTTCGTAAAATTAACATTGACTCGTTGGAATATATGTCTAAATGCAGTGAGTATTCATGGAGCATAAGTCGACGTGCTGTTAACGAATTTCTCTTTCTGCGTACTGTCCAAACAAATAAAAATGGCGTAGAAAGTAAGACTAGCCCACACATAGCGTACAAAATAACAATGAATGGAAAAAATGTGTTAGCTTCAGATAGGAAATAATAAGACTATCGTCGTTGACGGCTGGCGTTTTACTTTACGGCAATGCAATAAAAAAAATATTCCACCCTATTTACTAACTTAGCAACATTTTCGCTTACATCATGACGTGTACCAAATATATCGGAATTCTTTTTTTCCAGTTCATCTTATATACGAGTTTCGAATTTTGGGCAATTTTTGAAGTAAAAACGCACTCAAAGCTTTTACACGGATCGGCTAGTATTCCGAAAAACACGGTACCTTTTATTTTTAAAATATCGTTTTAAAAGAGTATTTGATGGTTGAGGATCTTTGAAGCTAGAATTTAAAGATTTATAAGAACTACTACATTTCCCAATTTATGAAAAAGGTGACTATCCCTGCTGTCACAAATTCCATCTTGAAACCCAGGAAGCGGGATCTGTCCAGAATTTCGTAAAAATTCTCCTTTTCCAAATGAGCATGTCATTTTCTTTGCCCTTTTAAACAAGCAATCGATAGAGTCTTCTATATATCTCTGTCGTCTTTACACATAATATAAAATGTTGCGTACAAGTTACCTGCGACAAAGAATCAAGGTGTTTCATCTAGAGTAAACAAAAGCCTTTCTTAAGAATTACAAACGATCACTTGATATTTCAAATTTAAAAAACATTGGAAGATTAATCGATATAAAACCTAAAAGGGGGTTTAAAAGCGAAATTCAATCAATCACTTGCTTTTTCTCGAATATTTCCCTCCAAAAGCCAACTACCAATTTCTTTCTTGTATTTTATAACAGACTATTTGGAGGAACGCCAGGAAATAAAAAAAAACACAACCGATTCTGACAACATCACAAAATAACCAGAAGTGTCCGGTACTTTCGGTGGCAGGTTTCTTATTTTCGCTTTCGGTTTATCCTTTTCTCCAGTTTTTCTTGGTTTCAGGCCAATTTTCCGCTACGACGGCGGTTACACTTAATGACACTCGCAACCAGAAGAGGAATGAATTGGCAAACAACCAATACGTAGTGGAAATGATAGTTTTGTCCAGATATTTTTCCTCGATCCTTGGCATTCTTCGAATAAAATGTTCATGCATACAGAGAAGGAGGGAAATGATGACACTTCTGGATGGCCATCGAGATTTTAATAGATGATTCATGATTGTTATGAATTTTGGCACGCGAGAAAATGGTTGCTGTTTCTTGGCTACAATTTTGAACCGGAATAAATAAAAATGAATCACACTTTTTCTAAATGAAAATAAAGTAAACATTTTCCCGGGCATTAATCCATCCAATTAACGGTATATATCGATAATGAATACAAATTATAGCTAATTAACAAGTAATCCGAAAAAAGAACTCATGATATGCGAAGGCAATTTCATATAAAGATTTGAAGTAATTATATATTACAAAATACAATTAAATCTATCTTATTTAAAAACAAAAACTCTTTTAAATTATTTTATGAACTATACTCGTATCTTGATTAATGGTTTTATATCAAGAGTGACAAAATCAAAGGCTAACTTGGGCCAACTTAATAAGGTTTAACCTTAGGTGAGCCGTAAAAAAATCAATATTCATAGAAACGTAGGTTTATTTCGAATAATGCATTACAATGGAAATCCCAGCAGCTAAGTGGTAGTGTATCGCGCTTTCACGCCATAGGTCCGGGGTACAAAACCCGGGCTAGGCAAGGTCGACTCGGCCTTTCATCCCTTCAGTGGGTTGGTATATGAGTGACAGTCTTACTTGGGAACTGAACACTGGGAGTTTCATGTCAGACTGACCACTTGACCGAAACATCTGCACATGCAACCCAACGCCTAAGGTAACGTGGTAACGTAAATTGAAATAGGCAGAGTAGGCCTTGGCCCTCAAGGGCTGTTGCACCACTGAGTTCAGTTCAGTAATACATTACAATAAACATATATAAAATAACAAGAAAATTTTAATGTTTACGTACTGATGCTTGATATATATCTTCTCTGCTACTTACTTTCTTATTTCGGGAGAGATTTGATTTTTTAATATATATACTCATGGACAAAAAAAAATTAGCGCACCAAGAGAGAGTCGTTAAAATGAAACGAAATTTTACATACGTAATGACTACTTTGATATAAGTAAATGACTAGGAAATCAAAGAAAAAGAATCATTTATTTCAGAGAAAAAGGCAAAAGAACGGAGGGTTTAATACCATGCTGAATCCCCTCTATATAGCGCGAATGCAGGATGCGATACGATCGGGCATTGAGGCATACAAGTTCTGTATGATGTCTTGAGACATTTCGGTCCATATTTGCTGTAACCTTGCCTCTAGCTCGTTCAAACTCGTGGGTTGCCCAACTCGCCGTCCAAAATGATCCCAGATATGCTCAATTGGAGACAAATCTGGAGACTGAGCAGACCAAAGAAGGGTAGTAACAGTGAGGAGACAAGTCTTGTGACAGCGCATAAATGAATAATTTTCACGATATTTAGTGTCACTTTGATTAAAATACATATATAAAATTGTTTTAAGAATATTATTAGAAGAAAAAATTATTTAAATGCAACATTTTGTCAAAAAATTAACTTAGAATTACCTATTTTCAAAGCTTTCTCCTTTTATGAAAAATGCTTCTATAATAATAATAATAATAATTTGCGTATATAAAGCAAAGATTTCTCAAGGGCGAGGGCCTGAACCAGGATTTTTGTAAAATTCACATTATTTCAAGAGTTACTACTAATTAAAATAATTATCGGACTTTTTTCTTAAAGTTACTCCTCTCTGTTGTATTAAAATATGCATAAATCCACTTCTAATTTAAAAAAAAAAACTAGTTCAGGCTCTACATAGATAGTTTTCTGAACTATATATAGGTAAAATATTATTATTATAGAAGTATATTCCACATAAAAGGAGAATGTTTTGAAAATAGGTAATTCTTTGTCCATTTTTTGCCAAATGATTGCATCTAAATACTTTTTTATTATGTATTCTAGTCTAAGTGACACTAAATATCATAAAAATTATCCATTTATACGCTTTTGCAAAATAACAGTTCCGAACGTTGTCTGATACCAAGTGACAAGGGCAACATCTGAGCTGCCTGCCCTTCTCTAAACTACCACACCACGAGAATGAAGATACAGATTTAAAATGCATCTGCCTCTTATACACGGTGGGTCCAAGGGCACAAGGGTTTGAACTCCTTTCACAGCAACCACGGGCTCTTGACCATGACCATTAGGCTGCTGCGGCCACCTGCCATGGCTCAAAATCCTCACGTTGACGACGTGGGAATGTTTGGAGAGTGATAGGCGAGCTCATTTGTAATTCTCGTCACTTGACTATAGTTCAAAATTATGAGGACCACCACTAATATGCTTTCGGGTTGCTTCAAATTGTGATGTTGGAATAAAATCAATTGCCCACCTTGAATTCGTGAATATGTTAATCATATGTATTATAAATTCTACTTTCATCTTTAAAATTGAACAAATCTCAAATTTCAAAAAATTCATCAATTTGAATGTAATAGTGTGTCTGAAACAAACAAAAAAAAAGAAAAGGAACGAAATTACTCTGAAATTAAGCTTTTCTTGCAAAAGTTCCTGAAACCCAGAAATGAATATTGTTGTTGACGTGGATTTTTTATCCTGGGAGCATATGAAATACAAGTGAAGAAGAACAGAAAGCATACACAATTGAAGAATATACACATTTATTACAGATGATGATCCCAGCATATAACAAGAAGGGGTGCGCTGCTTTCCTTTCGAGACGGGAATCCATTTTACAGGCGTAAGACCAACTTTTTTGCCGAAGAAGATACAACCATGGTTTACTCGGGATTCGAACCCAAACCCACTTGGTTACAAGCCGAGGATCATAACCACCATACTGGCTAGGCGACAAAATAAATATTAAAATAGGCATTCAAACATTTCCAAAAAAAACTGGCTGAAATGGAATTCCAGAAAAACATTCATTATTTGTTGTTTTTTCTCATGCATTTTGTCACATTCAAATTGAGGCATTAGTCTAAGTTTCAGCAAGAAAATAAAAATTACATAGGGTTTAACATCAAGTTCGTGACTCTAAAACAGGGGTCGGCAATCTTTTAACTGTGGCGTGCCAAACCAATCTAACAATAGGATTTAGCGTGCTACACATTAGGACATATTTGAAACAATTCGATTCCCTCCGTAATGCATGCAGAGTTAGAGAATAGAGATCAATAATAAATATTTACTGTTTTTTTACGTTTTAATTTTGCATCATTTAAAGATATTTTTAAACATAAAAATAAACAGCATAAAATATAAGTTTCTCTTCAATATAAATAAAAAAAAATTAAAAGTGTAGGTTTTTTTTTTTTGTTTTTTTTTAACATTTATTAATGTAAGAAATAGATAACATGAAATACAAGTAAAAAAGTTGAAATTTTAACGCAAACCTAGTGCTTACACTGCTCTACGTCATATCGCGTGAGTGAGTGAATGAATATTAACGTCACACTACTTAGCTACTAAGAAGCTTTTGACGACGGAAATCGCAATTTTGAACCATGGTCAAGTGACGAGGACGACACATGAACTAGCATTCCCCTGTCCTGACTACCACACCACACCAACGGGAGGGCGTTTGAACTTCGACAGATTTAACGTGCATCGCGCCCCTAAACCCCGGGTCTTCAGCGGTATACTCGAACTCATGACACACCGGTTAGGAATTCGTTTCCTTGACTCCCTAGGCTACCGCGGCCCCGCGGTAGCCGAGTGGTATAGGTATCGGATCATGGCTTGTCTTGTCACGAGTTCGATCCCAGTACCATTATTAAAGACCCGCCGTGTAGGGCAGCGATGCACGTTAAATCTGTCGAGAGCTGAAACGTCCTCCCGTTGATGTGGTGTGTGGTAATTAGGAGAGGGGGGTGCCAGCTCAGGTGTCGTCCACGTCACTTGACCATGGTTCAAAATTACGTAGTCCGTCGCCAAAAGCCCTCGAGTAGCTGAACAGTGCGACGTTAATATTCAATCAATCAATCAACCCTAGGCTACCGCGGCCACTTCATATTGCAAAAATCAGGGGTATAATGTGGACTTTCAATTTGACACGATTCTGAACATTCAGTTGTTAATAACTTCTTTGTGAACTCGAAATATCTTTCACACGATAAAAGATTTTGTTCACTTAGATATGTAGAACCAAAAAGAGCGAAAGCAAAGCACGTGAAATTTTCTCTCTTTAAACAATTAAATCTTTCAGCAAATGGCATTCAAAATAGCTGTAGATTTATCTATAAAGTTATCTTTCGTATTTTTCTTCTTTAATTCAATAAATGTCCAAAATTCTGAAGATATTTGTCAAACAAGGTCCATTACAAATTTATCAACTTCATCCACGCAAAAAATTGACTCATTTGTAGAATAGAGTCCACTGAGAATTGCTTAGTGTGTAACATGTGGCACGCTTACATATGTTGCCGACCCGTGGTCTAAAATGACTGGTAGACAGCGATCTCAACAAAGAGTTCCTTCAACTCGAACAAGTCATACCCAAACATGATGTAACTTTTATCCCCAAACACCTTCAAAACAGAATTTATTACATTTAATAAAGTAATGTTGTTTCAACCTTTATATTTCAGTCAAAGTAATTAAAAATAACTACATTTTTTAACAGTCTTTTATTTTATTTATTTAAATATTATTCTCAATGCTTGCACGTGCGACTGGAATTTATCAGTCTGTAGCGTGCTATGAACAACATTTATGATTTCATTATTAATTTTCTTAAAACTCACTAAATATATATCTATTTCTCCTCATCGGTTTAATAACTCCTCGTGGTGTCTCCGTGGGAGTTCAATTAGCGAATGAAGGGAAAGTAGTTGTCACTTTAAAAATGTAAGTAGAACTGAGAAATTCGAAATCTTTCAAATTTCCTCCTGAAATATAAAAAATTAACTTAAGAGGTCGATTTGCAACAACCAATAAGAAAGCCTGCTCTAAGCTTGCTAAACCTTCACCTTCTTCTAAGATCACCTTATGACAAACATGTAATATAAAAAAAATTTTAAGTCAATTCCTACTTAGATCAACAAAGAAAAATTTTATTTTGGCTACTTTTTATTAAATAGTTACAATTAATATAAATATGTATATACATATGAGAGAATCACAACATTAAGTGGTCATTAATTTTTATTAATTATCATTTAAGTATCGTATTGTCATCCAAAACAATCGCGTACATAAAATTTCAGTTCAACTGAATGCTTTAAATTAAAGCGTGAGAAAAAAACCTTTCCAAGTTTTGACACAAGTCGCCAACGTGGCTGTATTTGTAATTCTTTAAATAATTAGTTTTAATCAATTAATTTTTATTAATTATAATTAAATTATTGTATAGTTATCCAAAATAATCATGTATATAAAATTTCAGCTCAATTGAGCACATTAAAATGTATTTTATTACCGATTGAAAATTCCACCAAAGTAAATAAATAAATATGGAGAGATTGTGAGCTAATAGTAAGAATTGAAAAATTAAGGTTCTACTAAGAGCAGTTGCTACCTCCAACGTAGTCTATCAACGTTCTCTCAAGTCAGATTTAATTTTTTTTGGAGTATAACCCTATTTTTTTTCCTAATTTTATCAATTTTTGTATAACTCCATAACTTTTTTTGATATATCCTACAAAAGTTTAATATTTCTCTCTTAATTTTCAGAGTAATTATTTAATTTAATACTTTAACTTCAAATCTAGGTGAAAGTAAGAATTCATATCACAATCCGCACTTCTCTTGGTAAGAGATGACAGCCAACAAGAATTTAAGTACGACACAACTTCTCACCATAAAACTCACACACGTATTACTCATCTACCATAAAATATCATTAACTTTTATTGGAAATAGAAAGGCCCATAATATTCAACAAGTGCATAATTTTATTTATATCTCAAACAAAAAAACATAAAATTAGAAAAACAAACGCATGTTGTTGCACTTGTGATGGTCATAGACACTGACCTCTCTATACATTCGTATTATGCCAAAAGAAAAATAATAGGAGCAAATTTTGCTGAATTATGTGAAAAAAATAATGTTGAATTTATTATGTGAAATCCAAACAAAAAACTCATATGCAAAAAAGGTAATTCATTTTACATAGACAAACTATGTTCAATTGTATAAAGCTTTGGCAATATCAGACTACATAGATACTAAACAGGTTAGTGATGCTTTAGATCAGAGGACTTCAAACTTTTTCGACTCATGGAACCCTTGGAGCTAAACAGTGTTTTCAGGAAACCCCATTCAACTCTTATAGTACATCTTGAGATAACATATGAAGTAAATCGACATGCTACAGGTACTTCATATAAAGACAAGTAAAAAAGTATTGTATTTGTAATTAAAAATTTGAATGTAATTTTTTTATATAATTTACTCATATTAATATTATTAATTTGTGATCCAAGCATCAGCTATTCATGCATTATACTTAGTAACTGGGATATGTGCTTGTGTTTTTTTTACACAAATTATCGAAGTTTAGGTCTATGGAAATCTTCTGCAGGCGCATTTCAAATGCTGTGTTTGTTCACTTACATACATTGCTCTGAATGACAATTAAAATGTTTATATCTCTGTAAGAAATTCTGCCTATTTTACATAAATTTGCAACCTAAAAATTAGGAGCCATTCTTGCTTAAATTTAGATTTTAACATCGAATCTGTTGATATATCGATAAGTTGTTCCCTTTCTTTTATTACAGATTTTTTTCCGCTAATGAATAAAGAGATGCATTTTTTATTAGAAAACTGTTTAGTTTTGCAAGACATTGTACTAAGCAATAAAAAATTATTTCGTAGATACAAGGATAGTAAACAATGAAATATTTCAAATCTAGAAGGAAGTGCATATAAGGAAAAAGTGTTTTAACATTCTTTTACTATACTAAAATAAAAGTTTAAAAGTATTACGAAGTATAGTTAATAACAGAGAAGAATTTTATTTACATGACTAGGGAATGAGCTTTACATATTTATTATTATATAAGTTTCACATAAAGAATGTGAATCCCTTTTGCATACACAATTATTAATTTTCATTTTGCTTTTTTATTGTGACTCGATGAACTTCTGGGCATGTCTTGTGGAGCCCTTGGGTTCCGGGGGAACACAGTTTGAATACCACTGCTTTAGATAATGAGAGTAAATTAAAAAAAAATAGTGAATTACTAAATTTTCTAGTTTTTACATGGATACCCACAAGTTAAATTTAACAATCATATCTTCAAATTCAAGATATGATTCCTTAACAGATTTCATTTGTTACAGAAAATCCTGAGCAGATTCTGAGAAGTAAAAAAATACAAAAAAAAGTAATTTAATATTACTAGATATTTAGTTTATTTAATGGGTTGTGTATTATAAAGAATCGATATTTTTTTATAAAAGTAAATTTAGTCCTCTATAATACTTATCAAAATGTCTGCAATGTACTTATACTAATTCATTCTTCAAAAATGCTGTATGTAACTCCTAAAACCATGAACAATTCTATAATTTTTCAAGAAATAAGATATCAATATACCTTTGTAATCTCCTCTCTATGCTTGAATATTACATATTTAGGCAAATAGTTATACATACTGCTTAAAAAATACATCTACTTTGGATACACTTGATATGATTTGTACTTATTATATTCATACAAATGTTGGAACCATTTCTATGATTATATATATACCGCACATTACTTCAATACTATATAATCAGATAATTTGCAAACATTTTGAACATTTGCTGCAAAACTGCCCAACATTTAAAATAATGTTTATCTATTTTTAAGTTTTGATATTTTACATTTTTATACTTCGTATTGAAAAGTATAATTCATTATAATTCTGAAAACATTTCCTGACTATACCTTAATGCAATAGTTAAAAAAAAATTAATTTACCAACACATTGCTCCACATTTTAAAATATCCTAATTGTAACTTGTGCGTTTTGATAAGAAATGTATTATTTGTTGCCAACCTTTGTGAAATCTTGTGTTGTAATATCAAATAGGTGGAATCAGGACTCAAAACAACAATTCAATAAGAAAGTCACTGTCATAAATCAAAAGCCTATTACCACTTGACTATCAATATCAAAATAATAACAAGCAATTCATTAAATATTCATAAATCTTTTGTTTAAAAAATAAATGTAATTAGAGATAAAAATAGCAAATTTATTCTGAAGAATTAAGGTTGAGAATACAACAATTGCAAGTTTTAATTGAGGTAAATATTATGGCATTAAACCTTAAAACATTAAAGAAAGATGTCTTACAAGTTACATTATCTTGTTCAATTAAAATTTATAAAAACCATATACAAAAACTGATGCAAGTGATTCTTGATAATTTATTTAAATACATACTATTGAAGAGAGGTACAAAGTTTAAAATTATATTGCATTGAAAAAAATTGAGTCTACTTCACCAAATATTTGTAATTGAAATAATTAAAAAAAACAATTAGGCTGCAAAATTTAACCTGAACCAATAAAAGAAAATATTTTGAATCAACAAACATAGTAAAAAAAATGTACTGACACTATTTATGAATAATTTATTTTAATATTTCACATCAATTATCACTTTTAATAGTATAACAAATGTAATTTAATATACTGAACAATATATACAATTGGCTTCACTATATAACATATATACATGACATTGAAAATAGTATAATAGGCGAAGTTTTTAAATTATGTGAAAAAAATAACTTAAGTTCTAAAATAAAATTTAATTCTAATTCTACTTGGAAAGAAAAGAAACATTTAACAAAATAATACCAAATAAACAGCTTTACATTTAATTTACAGAAAAATAAATACAATAAAAAAAATTAAAAAAAAAGAATTAAGATCTTAGAGTATGATTTAAATGCATATAATATTTAGGTAAATCATAATACTTAACCAGCTTACTAAAATGTATTTCTTTACATATACCGAATGATCTAATGCCAAAAGTATCACTAAAGCATGCAATTACACATTCAAAATCCTTTACACATATCACAGAATAAACACTAAAATATCTAGAAATAAATACTATATAATAGTACTATTCCCAGATGTCAAAATAACCTTAGAATCACATATCACATGTTTCTTCTATACATTTAAATTAACAAATTTGGTAGATATGGTGACAACAACTATATACAGATATGTTTTATGTAATGTAGTAACTCTTCATTAGCAAGAAAATTTAAGAAAAGCAAAAAAGATAAAACATTTGGTTCATCAAAAGCTCACAATTTATGAGATATACTCATTATTGCTTATATAAATCATAACAATTATGAACTTAAGAATAGATATCATACAAGAAAGGAAATATACGAATGATTAATTATGATCTCTCTTTTATATCCACAATACCAAATAAACAAAATTTTATTACAATTTATCTACAGACCTACAAAAAAAATAGAGCAAAATTTAAATTTATTTAGTATGCATTCAGTTTTGATATTCAAAATACTAAACTAATATTTAAATTGTTGTCAGTTTATTAGCCGATAGATACTAAATATATGCTTAGAAAGTATTTTTTATATTTGTTTAAAGATTTGAATTTATTACCAATATTCAGCTAAACAGGTTATTCAATTAATCAATTTCTGTTTTTCTTAATTTTTTTCAATTTTTCTAAAATTTATGGAAATGTAGGTATAGTAATGAATTTAATCCCAAATAGAAGTCAATTATAAATGATGAATTATATTGAAAAATGTGTTATAGTCATTAAAACTTTAGTAACTGACAAAGATTATTTTGGGCAGACAAATATTTACACAATTAATGTAACAAACATAAACTAGATATTAATCAATATGAACTTTATCCCATTTTCAAATGTAGAGCTTAAAATAAATATAATAATAAACTTAATGGCATTTGATGAATAATGGGACAACTCAGATAAAAAAGATGAATAACATGAAAGATATTTTAAATGAACAAAAAGCTTTTCTTTTTTTTAATTACATTGAGGAATGGGCCACATAGGCCATTTCCCTACAAACAGCCCAATATAAACCAGCCTTTGCAGTAAAGTTGTCAGAAGAAAAGATTAAAGAAAAACTAACAAAACAACTTTTTATTCATATGAAGCTGTTCAAAAGAAAATAAAGGCACAAAAATCAAATTTAGTTTTAAAATTTATCAATTAAAATGAACACAGATAGAATAAAAATAATACATGCAAAATCTTTTCTAATTCCAAAAACATAATTTTAAAATTAATTTATATGCATTAAATACACCACAAGGGATCGTGGAATTTCTAAATCAGGAAGGAATTTCAATCTTTCACTACCAAGCATAATACGTATCTTTCGACGACAAATATCCTTTAAAGTTGGAGGAAAGGCTAAAAAACAAATAGACAAAAGTATTGAATCTCTTGTTTAATAGGTTGAAATTCTTCACAAACATTTAACACTATTTTTTTTTACATTTTAAATACACAAATTATTTTGATTATGATGTATAAGTAGGAATGTAGGTAAATATATATGTTACTGTGGATGTCCAGAATTGGAGTATGTTGACTTTCACCAGTGAATGTCGACACACACCAAAGTCCGAATGTACATGACTGTAATACAATATACGATCTTTCACCGACATTTGTCCACAATCACAGATATGCTCTAGTGGAGGTCGAAAAGAGAGGAGCCGACAAGGATGGAACTGGCTGTTTCTTGCCAAACCCTTTGTTCTGCTGGGAGTCAGTCATATGCAAGGTTTAATAGTGCAAACAACATTTTCTTAATTTTTTCCCAGGTATCCTAATTTATACTGAATGGATACAGCAGTGAATTGTGATCTTTTTCTTGGAAAGTTAAATGTTTTGATTGCAGGTAAACAAGAAGACAATTGTTTTTATTTTTCAAAAGAAAAGTACTCTAAAATACTTTCTGAAGTAGCTTCTGCTAAAACTAAGTGCAACACACCTTTGGATTATAGACGATTAAAACGTTTTGACATTTTAAAAATTAATGATGAAGAGAAGTTAATTGTACCAATAAAACCAGGAGAAACAAATAAACAGTTTTATGTTACCAATGACAAATTGTTCCGTGTATTATATGAAACTCGCATCAAAACAGGCCACTGAGGAAGAACACGTTTGCTTAAAGAGTTTCAAATTAAATACAAAAATATTACATATGAAGTTAAATGTTGTATTCAAATTAATTGCAAACAGTGTCAAATGAAACACAGTGCACCCAAGAAAGGTATTGTTGTGAAACCAATGTCAGTTCTGAGTTAAACTTAAGATATCAAGTTGATCTGATAGATCTGCAGTCAAAGAGAGATAGAGAATATAAATTCATAATGGTGTTTCAAGATCATTTAACTAAGTTTGTCCAGTTACGACCTTTGAAAACTAAGAGAGCTGAAGTAGCATATCATGTTCTTTCAATATTTTTAACATTTAGTGCTCCAGCAATATTGCAATCAGATAATGGTAGAGAATACAGTAATCAAGTCATATCCGAAATATGCACTATGTGGAAAGATGTTAAGAATGGAAAACCTCATCACAGTCAAACAAAAGGCTCAGTTGAAAGGACCATTCAGGATATACAGAATAGGCTAACTGCATGGATGCATGATAACGATACAAATGGTCAGAAAATTTACCCTTTGTTCAATTTGCCATTGCATACCATGAAGGAATACGCCAAAGTAATTATGAAAGCATGTTTAGCGTTAAGGCAAAAAGAGGCTTAGCATCGTCATTTTTGCTTAGCGAACAAATCGCAAATATCAAAACCATAGAACAACTCAAAGAAATTACCAATACTTTTGAAAGCGAAGAACAGCTTGAAGAAACTGCCAATACTTTTGAAACCGAAGAACAGCTTGAAGAAACTGGTAATACTTCTGAAAAAAATTTGAGCGGTGGTCATACCGAAAACCATATTCCACAGAAAAATATTGAAGAGGACTTGCAATCTACCACGTCTTCACATCAAGTTCTGACTGAAAAACACGAGTTAATTTCTAAAAAAAGAGTTGCCGCGAAAAAGAATCTTCTACTGCAAGCAACAAAAATGTTCTAAGCCTCACAAAAAAAATTTGTTCCTGCTCAAATTGGTGATACTGTACGAAATCAAGTCCCTGATTTCAACAGTGGTCGTACAGAAAACCGAAATGCGTTAGTGGTTGCTGCTGGTATAGAAGACTCTGACTTCTTTAAACTGGCAAATGAAATGGTTCCCTGAAGTAGCTTTACATACATAATCAGTTCGTAATTCGTAAAGAAAAGTTACTCTTTCCATAGATCAGATTTATTTTCAAGAAATATCGCTGAGAGAAGCAGCTGCATCTAATTCGAGAAGCGGTGGGCAAGGCTATATGCGCTGTCATTGCAAAGGAAGTGTTCCACAAATAAATGCAGTTGTAAAAGCAAGGGCTTCTTGTGCAATTCAAAGTGTCATAACAGTTTAAGTTGTTGCAATAAATAAGATTTGAATCACATAATTTAGTAAGTTTTTTATTACTATTATTTTATTTTCTCATTTAGAACGTACTGTATAATTAAGTAAGTTTTTAACTTCTATAATTTTCCTTTCTGATTTCGAATGCACTGTGTGTTTTAAGTTCTTGGTCATTCCTCTCAGAAAGAGAGGCAAAAAATTTATCGCAACTGAATTACGGGGAAGAAAATACAAGTGTACGACAAGTTCAACATTCACCATTAGTGCATGGTGAATGTTGACATTTACCGGTGTAAATTAGAAATAAGGATATTTAGCAAATATTTCAGACATACACCAAGCGACAATGTGAATGTTGACATTCACCAGATTTCAGTGTTCCACTGTAAAATATATGCATAATTCATTTTCAAATTCTAACAGATGGAGCTTAATAGACAAGTAGAAATACAGATAACACATAAAAATTTGACGCTAATTTTATCTTACTTTTAAATACAATTGGTATAAATAAAAGAATATTCATTATTTAAAAATATAAAATATGCATTATAAAGTAATGTTATTTTTTTTATGGGAAGAGCACTTAGATCATTTTACACAATACATAGAGCTTTTAAACAATTTTTAATTTAATAGATTATACACAATTTCAGCACATGTTTAATATTTATCTAGTTGTATAAAAATAATGAAATAAAGATAAGTTTGCAGCATTTACATTTTAAACAATATTGTCGAAATATGTGATAAAATTAATGATTAAATTATATTACATATTGACAGTGCTTTTTAACTATATCTTGATTTTACTTTGCTTTTCTATTTAAATAAATAAATCTACAAAATATTCAAATGCTGAATTACTTGATGAAAGTAAAATTAAAATAACTATGAGCAAAAAGTTAATCTTAACTTTATTTTAAATTAAACATTTAATTTTTAAATGGAAAGTACAAAACTAAATCTTTCACAAATAAGTCTGATTTATAAGGAAATTTTAAAGGCTTAGTATGAAGAAAAATATATTTAAAATGATTTTTTTTAGAAATAAAAAATTAAGTTTCAGAAAAATATAACTGATTATATTTTTTAAATTAAATGTAAGTGATAATAGAATGATGTTTAAGGCAATGTAAAAAACAATTCAAGCAAAATGCCAACATTAAACCGAGTCAGTATATAAATATTTTGTTTTTATAAAACATATACATGAGAACAATCTGCGTGTTATATAAATATAACAAAATTATCACTGTACCAATAAATTTTTTTGAAAAATAGGAAACAACAAGTACTTTTATTTTATTAGCAAGCCTTAATTTGAACCTGCTTTCTTAAAAGTAGAATTTTAAAAACCAGTATATGCCAAATTTGTCAGAGAGAACACAATAAATAATTACACTCCTAAGCTCCCAACACAATAAACATCACAACTGCTGCATCTTAATAGCCCGTTGAGTTACAGTTAGAAACTTCAACTGAGCAAAAAACTTATGGCAACAATCCGTGTGTTATTTTAAGAGTGCAAATACAAATATTATGAAACATTCTCTGTGATATGTTTGACATTTGATAAATAAAATATTCTTTTTCTGTGAAGTATGCCAACAACAATATCAAACTTTAGAAATTACGTACAATTTCAGCATGTTTAATATTTATCTTATGCCTCCATTTTATCAAAATAAACTGAAAAATTAAAGTGAAACTTATAGGACTAATATTCTTCCACAGTCAAATTACTTTATCATTCAAGCTTCAACATAACTAATAATAAAATATGCTCAACTTCTATAAATGCACAATAGGAAAGATAAAATTTTCAAAATAATACCTGCCAAAAGTATACAAGAATATGCAATATAAAAATAAATACTGTAGTTATTTGAATCTAATCCAAAAATTTTCCAGTATTTATGTTACTGAAAATCAGGTATGGCTTAGAATCAAAGGCAGAAAAATTCTTAGCATGAAGGAAATTAAACTTGATACTGATAGAGTAATCACAGGTTCATGTATGTATAATACTTAAGTTCTTAATTCTGGTAAAATAAACTAATTATTCCCTTTTTTAATTTCATAAATATTAGATGTTGATAAACCATTTTACATCACTTTTTATTTTTTCACAAAAACGCATTAAGAATTTGGGGTGCCGGCTTTGATTAGAATAAATAGGGTATTTAAAAGTATTTTAGGAAAAAAATGAAGATATACTTATCTCACTCACATGCATAATGAATTAATAAATCATAAAATGGTCCTTTATTTTCCTGCAGTAAGTCAATAGGTAATTTATTTTGGTTATTACTTGCATACACATTAGCACCATATTGAAGTAGCAGCCTTGCAAGATCTAAATGGTTTTCTCTAGCAGCAATATGCAAAGGTGTCTCATGAATTTTAACAGCATTCACAGGCGCACCTGCAAAAAACACAAAAATTATGTAATTTTTACAACTAGGAAGAACATAAAGTGGTATATACAAATTATTATAGCTGTTATAAAGTTATTTATATAAAGTCTGTTTACACAATCATTTATATAGAGAGAGCCATAATTGTAAGAGCATAAAAAATCCTCCTCCTCACATACAGAATTATTTAGTTTTTCCACCAACAAAAAATAATAATGAGCTTGAAATAAAAAGTATCTTAAGCTATATCAAATTTTTCAAAAAATACAAAAAAGGCATGTTTGTAAGAATGTAAATATATAACAATAACTGAATTATTACTATAAATAACATAACATATTCATTTAATTTTTCTTCAGTCACTTAAAATCTTAATTATGAAAATTGAGAGAGGAGAAGAGTTAAAAAAAATTTCTCTTACTACAGATTGAAACTAGTGCAGTATCTCTTTTTTTAAAAATTATTATAATTAAATTATTTTCATTTAAAACTTTTAAATTATAAATTTATAATTCATGATTCAAAAAATACCCATTTCCATTACATAAATTTTGAATTAGATAGGATTATAACAGATTATGTATTAAATAAGCATGAGACTGTGTATTCTGCTATAATTCTTTTAACTTCACTTGAAACAATTAATATTTCAAGAGCAACAAATATAAAATTAGGATATACTTTAAAACTATATTTAAGTTAAAATAAATTACAATGTAAACTGTATGTTACATGATGTTTTTTCCCCATATCTAATAATTCAGAGTAAAAAGTTACTACAAGGAGCAAAATCTTAATTCTTTTCCATCATTCAAAAGCCTATTTGAGATATAACAATGCATTTCATCATTCACCACAAAAATTAATTTAATTTGCTACAATATAATCAATTGAACAGAACTTAAAACATTTAAAACAATTTTGTAAGTCCAACATAATATTTAAAAGAGTTTTATAAAACATAGGAGTTTAATACCAATGCCAATGACTTATTTTTCTCCCAGAACATGAATAAACCATAGTTCAAAGAACCATACTCTTAATTTCTTTCATTTATAATAATCTGAGTGTTTTTTTTTCCCTGGCTTCATTCTAAAAAATACTAAGCCTCATCCATCTTTAAAAAAGCCTTATATTATTGTTGATATAAAAGCTTCTGATATAAGAATTTAACTAATAATGAAGAAACCTATTCATGACCAACGTCTGTCCTGTTGGTGCAATACAATGAATCCATTCTAGTCAGCCCAGTGTTGCTTAAATATAAAGATTTTTATCAACATGGTGAGTCCAGTATTTTGCATGTGTACCTTGAAAAGGGGAAGAATCAGTTTGAATTTTGCAAGTGCTAATAGACGGCACTAAGATGTAATGATTTTCATGTTGGTCATATGGCAAGTCATGTAGCATTTGACCTTAAAATACAGCCATCAGTTTCTGTTCATTTGATAAATTTACTCATGTAAGCAAACTGAGAATCATGGCACCTTAGAAGTGTTTGTGTAAGTTAAAGAGACATTGGTATTTCTGTTTAATGCTTTGCTTTTTTCGTTTGGAGAATATGGGGAAGTTCATTCAGCTGACTACTGTAGGAGAATGATAGTGAAATATTTCTAGGTGTATTTTGTAGTAGTTTTGAAAATCGAGATATCAAAATGAGAATAAATATGTAAAATTATGAATGAAAGTGATTCTGATATCAGTGAAGATAATGATACTAGTAATCATAGTCAATTAAAGACTCATTCTCTTTAGACACAATTGAATATAATTATGAAAAGGAGTTATCATTAAAGGAATTAAATGTTTGTTCTAAGCCTGCAGCCAGTTGGTCTTTTGTAATAAAATAACTACCGAAGGTGGACTTTTCAGGAAAAACTGGATCAAATTAAAACAATGTGCAGAGTGAACTGGATATTTTTAATTTTTTTTAATAGCAAAATTATGGATGACATTGTGAATGAAACAAATTATTTTGCACAGAAAATATTCCAAAAGAAACAAAATAAACCTGTAAATCAGTTGCCCTGTGAAGCTCTTCCAAAATGTGACAAATGATGAACTGGTGACTTTTCTAGCATTAGTAATTTAAATGAGCTTCAATACGAAACAAAATTTAGAAATGTATTTATCCACAAACTTTATGTTATAAACACCATTTTTTAGTACGACTTTACCAAAGAACAGATTTTTTTTTTTTTTAACTTTTCAATTCCTGCATTTCAGTTCCAATCTTGAAGTAAAAAAAAAAGCCACTACTTATAATATATATGAAAAATTTAAAGTCGGCACTTACACCTGAAGAAAATATATGTATTGTTCATACTTTCTACATGGAAAGAGTGCTTAAGTTTTTTTCCAGTAAATACCTCCAAAAAGGTTTAACAGAATTAAAAGATATAAATTATGTGAATGGCTGATGAAAATTTATATGAAACTATTGTTCATGTACCGGAAGATGTACAGAGATTTTGGAAACTGGAGGTCTATACAATGATATATTTTGATTATTACCATAACATGTTTCATTCATTAAAAAAGTTAGTGATTCAAGATGCAGTGTACATCTTGCTCTTGTTTAAGGCAAAGCCGACATTCAACAATAACAAAACACCATCTTGTATTTTAGACTTCATTTTTTATTAATGTAAAAACAAATATATTTGACTTTTAAGATTAAAATGTTAATTCCTCGTGGTAACAAACTATATGGTTAAATCTGTCTGGTTTAGAGTAGTCAATATAAATACAGATAAGTGTCGTTTTTGGTTTTTTTTACTTTACTTTTCTGTCTATTTTTTTCAAAATTAAAGATCTCACCATTTCATGTCCTTGATATTTAACAATGCTCTTTTTACTCTAATAAATTTCAGATTAAAAAGCTGGAATCAAAAATATTGAAAAATATACAGTATAAGATCAGAATATCAGCATATATAAAGCCCTTTTATAAGAGATTATAAAAAATATGCTTACATGATAAATTGGATCTTATAAGTTTTGATCACATTTACAACAAAAACTGAAATACTATTGTCCATTTTTAAATTATTTTACATAAACTTACATTATGAGTAACCCACATTATGAATGTAAAAGTAAATACATGTAAATTTTTAAAATATCCTTAAAAAAATTTATACGACGCCAATTCGGAAAGTAACCTTCGAATCGCTGTAAAAAACAAACCAAGACAGAGGAGAAAAAGTTTATTTACATACCAAAGGTACAACTCTCCTCTATTTATCAACATAGTGTCCCCCATAACATAGTGTCACCCATTATTCAAGCACTTATTGTATCATTTTACCAATTTACCAATTCCTTCTGTATAAAAAGTGGCTGCCAGCAATTTAAACCAATGTGCCACATTTTTAAGACACAGCATATTCCTGTGACAGTCTCATACAAAACTGTCCGAGAATTGCTTGGAAAGTGTTCTGTAACTTAAAAGATTATGAAATTACAGAGCAAACGAATTTTTTCATTTATTTCATTGATGAGATCAGCACCCACTCTGTGATTCCTCATGGATGTTTGTTCTTCCATCCTTGAAAAAGCGTATCCATTAACGCACTACACCTTTACTCATAATGTTTTGCTTATATAGGGCACACAATTCACAATGTATATCCACTGCTGACAGTTTTTTGGCCGAAAGAAACCTTATTACCCCTCGCACCTCACATTTCGCAGGATTTCCTATGGCGACACACATTTTATCACATTATAACTAGCAAACTCTTGGCCCTACAACACTCTCAATCGCCAATTGGAAACTTACTGGATCAGAGATAGCTTGCACATTCGATTGAGGGCGCTCCAAACTGTACTTCCAGCGCCATGCCCAAATGGTGGTTAGTTTCCAAATTGCCCTTGTATAATTTATTTATTTAATAAAGTTCAAGAGAGTCGCACATCAAATTCACAGAAAAATTATACCAATAAAAAAAAATTGCATTATACAAATATATATGTAAAAACTAACACTGCTGTAAAAGCACTTTTAATTATTTACAACTGCAGATTTATGAAGAATGTGAAGTACAGAAATATTTTCTGAAATTAAACTTGATATTTTACATCTGCAAGAGAAATAAACAACCACTTAAGGAATAATGATAACCTCTTACAATAATTTAATTTACCCAGTTTTACAAAGAGCTCTTGACTTCAGGATATAATTAGTTCTTGGAATGTGTAGAAAGGTAATGTTAAAAAAAAAATGTTTTATATTGTAATTATATGTATTAGTATATGAATAAATAAAACTTGATTTATTATTAAATTTAACAATGTGTAGTTTAATCATACTTTACATATCTTGATGAAATCTAAATATTGTTTTGACTTTTTCCATTGCTCTTCAAGCAAGAAATATATATTCTACAATAAAATGATTTCTTTCTATGAGGGTCAAAAATTTGTCAAGATATATGTAGATATATTTATATTATTGGTTGACAAAGTCTTAACAATGAATAGGGTAGTCAAAGTCTTAACAATAAATACAGTATGTTTCTCACAAGACATGGACATAAAAAAAATCTATGTCTGATATATAATGAGAACTATGTGAATAAATGTATGAATACCAAGGATAACTCTCCTTCCTCCTTTGTATATAAACATTCCAATTTAAATGAATTTAACACATAAATGAAATATAAAACCACCATTATACATGATTTCAATTTTATATTACAAATAATAAATCATTCTCAAATGCAATACATTCATTTTGCTGCATTATTTTCACTGTACTACCTTATAATTGCATTAATGTTAATTATCAGAATGTCCAAAAATGTAATTCATACCTGACTGCAAAAGTAACCTTGCACAATCAAAATGATTTCTCAGAGTTGCAGTATGAAGAGGTGTCCCAACATGGCAATCATTGGTATTAAGATTAGCCCCAGCTTGAATTAAAAGTGAAACACAAGTAAGACTACCTACAGAAAGAAATGTTTAATTGAATTATATTTTTTTTTGACAACTTCTTCAAAGCATTAACAGAAAATAACTAACCCCTATAGGTAAGATTTATGTAATGTCATAAAATAAGTATATATCTCTCTCATTTCATTCAATAATTAGTACTTGCACCTCTACTGAAGTAAATCAATCAAAATCTTATACATAGCTTTACTTCACTAAAATAAACTTATACAATCAGGAAAATAATTTTTCTAAAAAACTTTCATGCATTCCAAATCCACGCATTAAAATATGTAATATTTTATACTGCTATACTGGAAAATAATTAAAAATCCACAAGTTTACATAAAAAAATTTAAAATAACATTTTAAAAAGTGTTATACCTAAAAATCCCTTAGCAAATAATCAATTTTTACATCTGCTTATTGCTTACAATTTGAAAAAAAAAGCCCTTTTCTTATTGCATTAACAAATTTAATATTTCATAATTAAGCATGGTTTTGTTAAATAAACTATAATAATTACATAAATAATACAACATATTTTTAATTTTTAAAAATAAGCATAAATAATAATGGAGTATTTGAAGTATCATAGTGCACTGATGAAATATATAAGCATGATGTAAAAGTGAATAAAATAAATCTGACACATTAAATACAGATCTTCATAGAGGAAAAAAATTAATGTCAGAGTTTCTGAAATATTTCCTTTAAGTAAAAAAAAAAACACACACATTCAATATAAAGAACAGTTAAAAGTTGGAATTTTTTTTCTCAAAGTACATTGAAAAAATTAATGGATTTTTCAGCAAACCCTAATATTTGACACCACCTAATACTATATAACTTGCAACAAAATTTCTGCATGTTTTCTGTATGTATCTCACATTTGACTATTCTGTGAGCATACAAATAAAATATTACAATGATAAAAAATACTTAAAACTAACATTTACATTTTTTATAATGTACAGGGATTGGATGACACACCCTAAAGAGAAAGAACTAAGAATGCAAACATTATTTAACATAACAATTTATAATACATCATTTCATGTATCAATAATTTTAATATTAAAAGTTACATTAAATATAGTCCAAAGTGATACTTCGTTTGCTTGAATAACTTGCATTATTCAATAAAATTTACACTGAAAACAATCTAATTTTTTAGAAACTTTTAAGTAAAATGTTTAATGTGTGTAATTTTGAATTTGCTTAGTTATGAAAACATTACAATAATGATTTGGTTTTAAAATAAATAAATTTATCTAATAAATGGGCATGCAAAAAAAATTAGTTGAAAATTAAACATAAAAAAGTTTCTATAATAAAAATAAATACATTATATTGAGAAAAAAAACTGACAGACATTTTTGACAATAAATATTGAATATCTTAAAACTTCTTTTAAAAAAAGGCAGCCACAGGATGCCTGAGATAAAACAATTAGCATAATCTTGTATCTTAACCTTTTTGCTATATAGGATTCACAGTAAGAAAATTGAAAGTACTCAACCTTACGGAATTTTTAATGGAATTTGCTCAAGAATACTTTAAAAATTATATAGTACACTGAGATTTTCTTATATTTATGATATTTAATCAATTTATTAAGTTTAGAAATAATCAGTACTTCTATAATTGTTAGATAAATTTAAATGGAATGGACATTTAAAAATATTTATACAGCACTGAATAAAGCAGATATATTGACTAAATTAGGGGACACAGGCTTTTTAATTTTAAATTTCTCTTTCCTTTCTATAGTAATTGGACAACTAAAAATTTGTGACAGGTCTTTACGCGACCTCCACCAACTAATCATCTTTGGGAATCTTTGGGCTAGCATTCGCATTTAATTCACAGCCATCCCTCTCAAGAAGAAACCCTGATATGCAAATTAGTTAGAGTTAGGTAACTGTAGGGCAGAAGGAGCAGAGCATCTGAATGCAGCGTTACAAAGGTGAGATTTAAGATTTACGCAACTTGTGTGTGTGACTTTAGGAAGGGGTTTTACTACTATATGAAATTAGTGGATTAGGAATTGATAGGTTAGGATTGATTAAGGTTAAACAGATCCGATTGCATGTGCTTATTCACTTAGGATCATTGCTTTCTTTATATCACTCCTAGGACTTCCTTTTGTAGTTTATTTTGTGGTTGACTAGTACAATTGAATAATAATAAATCAGATTTATCATGGAAAGTTCTTGGTTATGCTTTGTTTCCTCCCACATCTTTAGGTAGGCAGGATAATAGGGAAGCGACTTCAGGGGGAAGTTGCTTACAAATTTAAAAAATTAGTCTAAAACCAATAAGTTGAAATGAATTTTACTGTTTATATTACTTGATGAGTGAATGTTATGCATCAATGTATAGATTTGTTCTTAGCAAATTACTACAATTTTCACAATTTTCTTTTACAATATATAAATTCAACTACACATAAAACAATTTCAAATACCCATCTATTTCATAATATTAATTTTAAAAATAAAACAGAAAGCATAATAAATTAGTAACCTCGAGCACATGCTTCATGTAGAGGTGTGCTTAAAGCTAAAGCAGGATTTACATCAGCACCCTCCTGAAGTAATAAGTGTACACAATCAGCACTTCCAACAGCACAAGCATCACATAAAGGAGTTCCACCGTCAGCACTGGAAGCATTTATCTGAAATTTTTATAGTGTTTTCGACCAATAAATAAAAATTCATATTATAAAATTCATTTTGAAGAGAGTGAAACTTACAGGTCAACATGAAGAATAAAATTTTTTTAAAAACTTAAGCATTGATAAATATGATAATACAATAATATTTATTTTTCATATCTATTTTATCTTTTTGTTTTCCTATATTTATAATCTTATTTCCAAATTAAAATTTGTTAAAAATTATCTTTAAAAAACTTATTGCAGTTAAGTCGATTAGTATAAGAATATCATTTACATAACTTTTCCCACCAATGTGTTTGAGTGAATGTTCCCTTTTGAGCACCTTTAAACACTTTAAATCACATGATTGAAAATAATGCTTAGCCACCAATTTTGCATTTCTGGTATTGGTTTTTTTTTCATGCATTTTGTTTTATGACTAACAAATTTTTACACTACAAATTATTCATAACAAAGACTTAAAAATTCTTTTAGTTGATAAAATGTAAAAAAAAATTTCCATGCCTTGTCTGGTGAAATATATATTTTTAGACGACTTGGTTGCAAAATTTCTAAAAGACCAACAAATAAATCATTCCACCAAGATGAAAGCAATTAAACTAATGTCTCATAAAATAACTTTCCATGAATTCAATCTTAATATTTTTTAATGATTGCATCATTTGTACACTACAGTGGTCTTCACTATTTTTAAAACTAATTTTGTTTACATTTTTATCTATGTTACTTTCCATCCAATACATAAAAAAAATTAAAAAAACATTTGTTAGCACAAGAACAATTAATTAATTTTGTGACAGGTCTTTAAGCGACATTCACTAACTAATCCGCTTGGGGAATCTTTGGGCTAGCCTTTGCATTTATTTCACAGCTATCCCTCTCAAGAAGAAACTCTGATATGCAAATTAGTTGGAGTACATAAAGTTAGATAATTGTAGGTCAGAAGGAGCGGAGCACCTGAATGCAGCATTACTAAGGTGAGATTTAGAATTTACACATCTTGACTAAAAGATGGAGTTTGGCTACTAAACTAAATTAGTGGATCAGAAATTGATAGGTTAGGATTGATTAAGGTTAAACAGATCTGACTGCACACGCTTATTCACTTAAGGTGGTTGATTTCTTTATATCACTCCCAGGGCTTCCTTTTGTAGTTTACTTTGTCATTGAATAGTACATTTGAATAATAATAAATTAAATTTATCATGGAGAGTTTTGGTCATGCTTTGTTCCCTCCCACATATCTAGGTAGACAGGATAATGAGGAAGTGGCTTCAGGGGGAAGTCACTTACAATTTGAATAATTTATTTTCTACGAATCAAAGAAAATCAGAATCCAAGTCTTAAAAATGATTAAATAAAAGTAAAATATTTCATTTTTCCCCTAAAAAAGAATATGAATAAATGTCATCATATGACATTTCCATAATTTTCACATTTAATTTAAAACTGTACACAGAAACTATACAGAATTTGATAGTAAATCTCACAAGTTTTACCTTAATAAATAAATAATGATAAAGACTTAGTTTAGTGAAATTATCCCCAAAATAACAAATATTTGATTGAATTAAACATGTTGGAAGCATATATTGTGTTATGTCAAATTAGTTAGATTATTAAAACAAGGTTAGAAATTATTCATGTATAAAAATTAGAGGCCTTAAAATCTGAAAAGGTGATTTTAATCTTATTTATAGCTTACCACATAGTTAAGAAGCAATTCAAACTTTTGTTAATTTAATTAGTATATTGGAATGAATACATTTTAATAGTCAATAATTAACAAGCAACTGAATATAATTATCGGACACTGCTTTTCATTTTTTTTATATCACTTTATTAATATCCAAATATATCCTCATTCCTTATAATTCTAACTTACACTCTGTTACAATTCAAAATGTCATTTCATAAAAAATTGGCATCATATCAGTATTTTATCTATGTCCATTAAATTTATTTAACATAATATGTTACTACTTATATTTAATATTTTTATTTAAAAATGTCAATTCCATATAACGATAAGGAGAATAATTACATTTCTGAAATATAAAAACAGAAATATTATTAAAAAAAAAATACTTACATTAGCTCCATACTTTACTAAAATTCTTGCACAATCTATTCTGTTTCGCATACATGCTATGTGTAAAGGGGTTAAACAGTCAAAATTTGTTGTATTTGGTGACATTCCTCTTTCAAGCAAGAAAGTCAAATTTTCTATGTGCCCAAACAGGACAGTTTTATGTAATGGATCACAGCCATATATCTGCATTGCTAATAAAAAAAAACATTTTAAATGTAGAGAAATGTTATGTATATGCATAAACACACAAAATAATAATCCAATTACTTTTATTACAATCTAGTAAGATTAAGACAGAAATCTGTGTACTTGTTTAGCAAGTATGGTAATTCATTGACATAAAAATTAGAATTGAATAACACCATTAATGATGCGATTTTTTTAAATAATTACATTCAAAAGCATATAAAATATAAACAATCATTTAATCAAAATTTATATAAGGAGAATAAAAAATGTTAATAAATACAGTGTTGAACAAAATACATAGGTATTACTCAAGTAATATTTATTATTTATAAAAATTTTTGCAAAGCAATATTAAGTTTAGTATAATAAATAATTAAAATGAAGTGAAACAACCAAACAGCTACACTTATTCTTTTTTTGCCAGAATGATGACTAAAAGTATTTCAATATTTATTGCTTCCTATTTTGGGACACCTCTTGAGGCTAAATTTTCTTTTTATCAACAAATTGAGCAACAAGTTTATCAAAATGGTGGTGGTCCTATTTTTTTTTTTCACTAGTTATTCCTTTTCTTCAGAAGAAACAGTATCTAACATCTATTTCCTTTTTTTTTTCCACACTAAAATGAAATTTTTATCAGAAAAGATAAGAAAATCCACATACTTCTGCACAAAGACAATCTTATTCTTTTTCATTCTTAATTGAAATTATCTACAGAAAGGAGGAGACAAACTAAATAATTTCCTTAGTGTCATAATGGAAACACTGAACATAATAAAAAAAAAAAAAAATTTATTCATTATTTAAGCTACATTTCAGATGAAGGCAGAAAGGAGGGAAAAAATCCTTGAAACCACACTTTTTATGTTTTTTGACTTATGCCCAGCAAAAGGAAAAGCACTAAATAAAAAAAAAAGCTTCTAATGCATTCAAAATAAATCTCATATATTTTTATAAATATAAAAGATAAGATTAGGGTGTTTTTGTATACATTTATTTATTTTTCATTAGAGGAATTAGAATTCTGATAAAAAGTCTTTAGTAAAAATAGTGTAATTTTTTCAAAATGTTAAAATGTATAATTAAGTTATTGATTTTCAATAATTCTGTTTTTAAAAAATTGAAATTTGAATTCTACTTAGTTACTATTATCTTGATTGGAATTTCTAATTTTGCTATCCATGAACGATAGTCGATACCCTGTTTTAAAAAACTTTAATCATATATTAAGTTTCTTAAATTAGATGTAAAAGACTGATTAATAACTCTAGGTAATAACACAAAAACATGTTCCAAAATGAATTAAAAATAATGACATACAAACTTTCTTAAAAAGTTACGATTTTTGTTTTGAAAGAAAAAATTTAGGAATGTTTAATGTAAGTACAGCCGAACACATTTAACTGAACAAAACATCAAAAATATTTTTTTAATTCTAAAAGTGTTTAAAACTTATAAAATGGTATCGACCGCAAGAAAAGCAACAGTTTAATAATTAATGAGTACCCTGGTCATAAGTTTCAGGAGTAATTGTACCCCAGTAAACACGTTCCATTTCGGAAGTTTTTCTCGGCCACTTATTCAAAAGTGATAGAACCTAAGTATTTACAAAAATTTAAAACGCCATTATTCCTAATATTTATAAATAAAAACTTGTATTGCCAGATGCATTTGTAAGCAACAGAATCCTAATTCACCAAGAAAAATAACCAAAATGTGATTATTCTAAAAATTAATCTAAGAAATGAATAGAGGATTGTGACCACAAGCAATAATTTGTAACATGAATAATATTTTAATGTGATTTTCCAACTATTTGGGATTTACGTCGCCTTTTGAACTCCATAAGGACTAATGGTGACAAACCTCATTATTCTGAGCCTTGATAATGTGACGCGGACGACACATAAGCCAATACCACCTTTTTCAAACTCTCACACCACGCCGACGTCAGGGCTTATTTCATTCATTAGATTAAACGTACACCGGCCCCTCTATATGGCGGCCTGAGATATATACTTGTTTTGAGGCCCAGCCTAAATGAAACCGACTTCTACAGTTAGGATGTCAACCTAAGGGAAAGAGAGAAACCAGTGCGAGGAACTGGGATCGCCTCTGCTATTTTTAGCTCCAGTAACCAGGAAGGAGTCGCGATAGGTCTACACAACAGATCATCTCAACAATGAAAAATTATCTCTTTTTCTCCCTGTGATTAGTACATAGTTGAAATATGCAATATTGTTCGATTTTTTTAAGAGTAGTAAAAAGGGACTCTTTTTTTATGCATTTGTCCCAAAGGTTGCATTTTTACAAGACCATTCATAGTCATGTGATTAACTATAAGACAATGATTCATACAAGTTATGTCATATGAAGTAAATTTTTTCAAAAAGGGACTTTTTTGAACCGTGCAACTTCAAATCCGAAAACCACTGAGGGCTTTGAGCGACGGATCTCGTAATTTTGAACTTCAGTCAAGTGACAAGGCCAACATCTGAGCTGACCCACTGCAATCTATCACACCAAAAGAACGTGAGGACTTTGAACCTCGACAGATTTATCGCGCATCAGTCCTTCTACAAGGCAGGTCTTCAGTGGCACTAAGGCTCGAACTCATGACCTTCCACTACGAGTTCAAGTCAATAATTTTCCAGGCTACTGTGCCCACTCAAATTCGTGTGGGAAAAGGAATTGGTTAAAGATAGCACAATCATTGTAATACATTACTAACTCTTAAGCTTAGGGTCAAGATTACACGATTAAACAAAGTTTCAAGACACTACCTCTCCTCTTTGTTTGCCAATATTACGGAACTGAAATGATAATGCAATTATAAATAAACCATTTGAAAGTACTAAAATTAATTTATAAAAAGACAAAATCACAGCGTAAACCGCAACATCGTCAAACAATAATCTACTTATTTTATTAGAAAGAATCCACACAAACGAAATCATAGTACTACATTTCCGAAAGTGAGTGAGTTATATTTATGCCCCACTATAAAGCTGCTTGAGGACTATTGGCAAAGGACATCGCAATTTTAACCATAGTCAAGAGACGAGGATGACATCTGAGCTTGCACCACTCTCCTAAATTCCACATCAATGGAAGGACGTCTAAGCCTCGACAGATTTAACTTGTATCGTGCCCTTCTGCAAGGCAGGTATTCAGTGGTACTAGGCTCGAATTGGTGACATGCCGGCCACGAATCTGTGACCTTGAGCATTAGGCTACCGCGGACACTACATTTCCAGAAACAAGCTTTCATGGATATCTTGTATATACTGAAAACAGCTACACATTATACGTAGAAAACAGCAAAAGATTTAAAATTAAATGAATACAAATTAACAAACTAACAGGTAATGGTTTTAATGATTAAGTAAAGCAAATAGTAGATATTACAATAAAGTATAAATCAATTCAAAATAACATTGAACTATTTACAAATGCTTGCCATAGGAAATTTAATAAGGTAATCATGTTCTATGAAGCATCTTTAAAAAAAAATTTTTAAATTATTCATCTTATTTCTTTTTATTAACTAAATAATAATTACGCTGCAAATAGTTAATTATTAAATACCTTTACATGTGGATATTAAATACGTTATGTTCCAGAATAAAATTTTAATAATGTTAAAACTATATAAAAGAATCCCTTTTATTCAACTCCTACTATTAGTTCCCACTCTCCCTATATATATATATATATATATATATATATATATATTGTTTAAATTTTCAATCGTTAATAAAATACTTTTTATTCATCCACTGAAGTTCAAATACATTTTTTTAAACTTTTAGTGGATGACACTTAAAGTTAATACAGTTTAATCAAATATTAATTCATTAATTAAATTTTATTTTTTAATTTTAAATTTATTCTGCGTTATTTCTGACGAAGTTACGACTAACTACAAAAGAGGGCGCCACTCAAGTTCAAATATATTTTTTAAAACTTGTAGTGGATGACAAAATGTTAATACAGTTTTTTCTCTCAAATATTAATTCATTAATTAAATTTAACTAACTAAAATCAAATGCTTCTTTGTTGACCTAAGTAGTGTAGTAACAGGCGTTGATGGATGAAGGAAGGCAGATATGAGCTTAAGTATGGTATTCCTCTTTCAACGAGAACTTTGTTGGGGGTAATATATTTAGTTTTATTTGTCAGAAAAATAATTTATGTCCATCTTTTTAAATTTAGACTAGCTGCATGGCCCGGAGTTGCATGGGCTTTCTCAACTTTTATAAATGTTCACTTTCCTTAAATCAACACTTCTAATACTCTTTTCCAAAATAACTTCCCCCCTCCGCTTAGCCCGGCGTTGCTCGGGCTTTTACCGAGTGTATAACTTAATATTCCCTGTTTCCAGATTTTTCCGCTTCTTTTCTTCATCAAACCGGTTTATACCCCCGGCGTTGCACCAACATTTTTAAATGCATAACATATTGTCATGGAAATTCCCCTTCCCCTCTAGCTATCAGCCGTTCCTGGTATTGTGTGTGTGATTTCTATATCAACGTCATTACAAAATTTGCGTGGTAATTTCCCACACAATTATTACTGTCATTTTAAAATTTTAGCCACCGCTGAAGACCCGCTGAGAGTTCAAACGTCCTAGCATTTATGTCGTATGGTAGTTAAGAGAGATGTGTGCCAGATCAAGTCTCATCCTCGTCACTTGACAATGGTTCAAAATGTCGACGTGCGTAGCCAAAAGCTCTCGAGTAAGTGAACAGTGGTACTTTCGGCGAATTTCTGCGTCTCTTGCGGTTCGTGAGAAGATAGATCTACGTAGATAGTCAGATAGGTTTGTTTTTTTACCTACGAATTTTAATAGTGCAGATTAGTAGTTTTTTATTTGTTGTATATGGCAATGAAAGAATCCGATGAAGGATTTAATGAGTTGCCTCAGAACGGTAAAATCAGCTAGTAGAAATGAAACATAATAACGGTGTGAGCAGCGGAATAAACACGTTTCATATCTTTACCTTTTGAAATGGATATAATTTTATTCCATTTATATTACATTTAATTATGGTGCAATAATTAACACCATAGTAGAGGAATTGACTTAAATTTTTTATATTACTTGTTATATAAGTATAGCTATTTATGTAACTTATGACCTATAACAAATGTAAAGAAATACTCAGGTATTTTGTTGGAAGCTAGTTACTTTAGTTTTAACAAGATTTAGGTTAGTAGGATAAAATAATCTATACATGTAAAAGAGAAAAGCGACTTACACATTCACACCCTCATCAAGAGATCTCCAAAACTATTACACCTACAGACTTGAAATTTATAGCATATGTTCCTTCTGTTGGGTAGAGATAAGCTAATAACATGTTTTTCAGAAATCGACTGTCAGTGGGGACTGTGAGGGGTTTTGAGAGGGTATTATAGATAAAGATTTCCGCTTTTGAACTATTAGATCTTAGACTTGAAATTCAACGAAAATGTTAGTTTTGTTGAGTAGAAATACGCTAAGAATGGGTTTTACGGAAATCGACTTCCAAAGGGGAATTGCGAGGGGTTAATGGGCATTGAAAATTCTTGGTTTTGAAGTATTAGACCTACAGACTTGGACTTTGGCAAGCATATTTCTTTTGTTCAACAGAGATACGCAAAAAACGAGTTTTGTGGAAAGAGACTCCCAAGGGGTTATGGGGACGTTTGATAAAACAAATTCCAGTTCTTGAACTACAAGACTTACAAAATTGTAATTTGGCAAACACGTTTTTCTTGTTGGTTCTCTGTGAACTGGTTTTTAAGGAAATCGACTCTGAGGGGTGGAGCTGTAAAGATAATTATGCCTCAGTTTTAGATGTTCAAGACCTGCCCTTTTAAAATCAAAAGGTGAAGGCTATAAGAAATTTTTCAATACAATCAATAGCTTAATGCTAAAACTTAGATATCAGTAACTGGAATTCACGGCCTATAGTCATACAACTTCATAAAATACCCCGTAAAGAGGGCTGTTAATAGCTTGTATTAAGAAAAAACTCAACTTATGAAAAATATAATTAGATCATCAATATATCCATATAAAAAATCCATTGTTTCCAATATTTTATTTTAGATAAAAATTAAAATATAAATTAGTTAAGCTAATATAAGCAAGTATATCTTGAAGGAACCTTTAATCTCTTCAGATATATATTACCAGCATAATTGATAAAATTTTTTATGAACTAAATTAATGAGACAGGCAAAATATATGGTTATTAAAATATATATATTTAATAAGTATTATTGAAATATATTAATTAAATATTTTGTGGTTATTAAATATTAATTAAATATATATTTATATTTAACCCTAAAAGGTTATCATTATTTAACAGTCGATTTTGTAATGAACTTATTTAAATCTTATTTATACTTTTGTTTAACGTTGTTACTGTTATAAGAAATAATTAATCTGAACAACTATGTAACTTTATAAGTTATATTTCTTAAGGGGTGATGAAAAGCTAAAATCCTATTTTTTTTTTGACAATTTGAGATGCTTACATTTGCAACTTGTATAGATTTTCATCTTTCTAAAAATACCTTACTTTAACCTCTAGGATATTTAGAAGCCCTTAAAACCTATTTTTAAATAATCGTTGAGTCTGAGCCACGCCCTTTTAAATGACGAAAAATGTAAACAAAGTACTTCGTTTTTACTTAAAAGTGTAATGTCTGATATAAACAAAAACTTGTATCTTTTATTTTAAATTGAGACTTTTATTTTTTTATTTCCTAGCCGATTAGAAGTCTCACTGTATATATTAGAATCAATTTATCTCAAAATGTAAATTTTAATGTGCGATGTACTTTTTCTGAGAAACTACTGTTCACAGGTATATAAATTTTTTATGAAATATTTATAATGATGTCTAATATATACTAAAATGAGCTTTTTGTAAAAAACTCAAAAATTAATTTTTTACAAACTTTTCAAGTGAAAAATGGGTCAAATTCGCAATGTTTGATAAAATATTTCATAATTTATCAAAAAATTCAAAATTAGCTAAAAGCTCATTTCAATATAATGAAAAAGGTGTACTTTAATTGTATGAAAAATTTCAAGCACGTACATATAACAGATTTTGAGAAAAGGTACATCGAAAACAGCAGTCAGTACTAACATTGTCAGTATATAGAGAGAGAGGTTTCCAAAACTCCCTTTTCGAAGTTGATTGAAAATGAATGTTTAATAACGTTGAGCCTCAACACGATAGCTTGGCAATGAATGTATCGTAATTTTAAACCTCGATAAAGTGGCAATGGTGTCTGGGATTGCTCCTTACTTTCCACCTCATCTTGCCAATGCGAAGACTCTGAGCTCTGGCAGGTTTAATGAGCGTCATCTACTTTATGTTTAGCTTCTCGATAGAAACAACACCAGGCACGAGCTCACGACTATGAACATTTGCCAATCGCAGTCACATATTGAATTTGAATCAAAATAGTTACAATAAAACGACAAATAATAATTTTGGGAAAAGTATTACATTTGTATGCTAGCTAATAAGAATCATATATCATCAAAAAAATATTTAGGACCATTTAAACTCAAATGAAGTGTTATAAGGATATAATCCTGTTATACAAAACAAGTAATATATATATAAAAAAAATTAATTCAATTCCTACTTAGATCAACAAAGGAAAATTTTATTTTAGCTACTTTTTATTAAATAGTTACAACTAATATAAATATGTATATACATTGGACAGAATCATAACATTAAGTGGTAATTCATTTTTATTAATTATCATTAAAGTATCGTATTGTCATCCAAAACAATCGTGTATATATATTTCTCTTCAACTAAATACTTTAACACCTGAGAAAAAAACCTTTTCAAGTTTGGACACAAGTCGCCAAAAGGGTCGCTATGTCGCCAAAAATGATGCCAACGTGGTTGTATTTGTAATTTTTTAAATAATTAGTTTTAATCAATTAATTTTTATTAATTATAATTAAATTACTGTATTGTCATCCAAAATAATCGTGTATATAAAATTTCAGCTCAATTGAGCGCTTTAAAATGTATTTTATTAACGATTGAAAATTCCACCAACATAAATAAATATATAAAAAAATATATAGAGAGTGTGAGCTAATAATAAGAATTGAAAAAAAGAGATAAATGTTTGGCAATATCCTCAACATGGTGACTTGCACGAAAGCTGATATTAAAATAACCTTTTTGTTGCTCCATATCCCATAAAAATATAAATTAATCGATAGTATGAAAACCATGAAAATTTTTTTAGATAGATTCCGAAAAATATTGTAATTATTTTCCCCCTAATTTAGCAGAAACTGTGGAATTTTAGGGACCCTTATGTGTTGTTTTTAGCAGAAACATTGCTATGGTAATAAGATTTGGATTATTATTAATTATTAAGATTTCGTGACAAATGTTAGTTTCCTGATTCTGTCAGTAATTTAAAGAATCAAACACTCAATGACGATATTTTTCAAAATTAAAGTTAGTTAACATTTCCTTCTAAAGACTACTCTGCCAGACAGTAACGTTTTTTTAGAGAATTTAGACATTAAAATTTTTTATAATTGCATCATTTTACTCACGCTCATACTATATCTTACTTCTACAATCTCGTACAAAATTATAGAACCGCAAGACTTCTTTCTATACTCTGTCTTAAGAAAAGCAACAAAAAGCAAAATTGCTGTAACTCGAAAAGGAAGTTTACACTAACAAAATGATTATGTGTACCTTGAAGAGAAATGCGAATGCAGTTTCGCAGTAAAATATTTGTATAGCCACACAAAAAGGGCTGCGTAGCTGAAATAGCAATTTCAGCAATTGCTATTTCATTCGTTGCGTTGGATGTTATGTTTAATTGGTGCTCATTTTTCTTCAATCTAAATTTCTAAAATTGATTTACCGACAGCATTTTAATGAAAATATGTAAGTATGCAATCTAATGAATCCATTCTGGGAAACGACCATCGAAGGCCGCCCGAGCCTTAAATTCCAACTGTTTGATAATCAACCACTTGTGGAATCGCTATAAAAACGAGCATTCAGTATAATGAAGATCTAGTAATGGAATTTTTAGGGTAACGAGCATCCCCGAGGACCATTGTCTATCTGCAAGCTTCGCTTTATTGGATGATTTTACACTGTTAATGTTTTTTGAGCTTTTTCAAGAATAATTATATCTTGAAAAACTGTTTACAGACGGTTGCTTGAAAGTCAACTGCATTCAAGATGCCCATCAGGTCGAGTGCTATTGACGTCATCTTGCATAAAAGCTTGGTCCCAATAGACTTTGGTTCAAATCCATTGGACACCACAGCAATAGACCCATATAATGTTCACTGATGAGTCTCGATTTTGTTTAATCAATGATCCTGATGTGGATACGGGTGTAGAGAATCCAAATAATTTGATTTCAAGCTCACAATAACAATGAAAGACATAGCTACAATCGAGCTGGTATCATGGTTTGGGAAAGAATATCAGTCGGTGGCCGAACTGATATCCAAGTCTTTCGTCCCGGTTTAATGACATTATGTATCTTCGACCCATATGTTTATCCATATCTATCAGCTGTGGGTCATGATGCCATATTTATGAACGATAGCGTAAGAGTACATACAGCTCGCACTATCAGCCAATTCGTGGGACGTGAAATACTGTTTCGAATGGAATGGATGGTCATCACGATCGCTTGACTTGAACCCAATAGAACAGGGGTGGGTGGACTTATCTTGGGTACGGGCTACTTCGTATGTTTTTAAGGTGTTGCGGTCCATCCAGTGTGGTCATTCTGTATTAAAATTGTATGTTTTCTTAGCACTTGTTTTCAATTTTGTACCCCTCTTCTAAAATATGACAAACTACTATTTTTACTACAAAAACTCAAGTAACACAAAATTGTGAAGCTTGAAAACGTCACTGTTTGAAAAACTATAAGGGACTGTTAGATCGTGGAACGTGGACGTATTCAATGCATCGAAAAGGGAAGATACGTGATCGATGTACTTAGTTCAGTGTTTCTCAAACTGTGGGGCGCGCCCCGGGGGGGCGCGAGCATATTGAAAATAAAAGGTTAAAAAAAATTAATTTACTGGAATGAAGTAAAACAAAATACTTTCTGATTTAATAAAAAATATAGATTTACATTGATATGATTTATATATATCATCTGGTGAAAAGAGCCCATCAAAAATAAAAGATTCTACTTTGAACGCTCATTAGCTATCTTTGATGCTATAACTAAATAAAAAATATTTTGTATGCTTTGCTGTAATCTTACGATGAGAGATTTTTTTATTACGTTTCTTTTAACCTAAAATATTACTTTTACTTACTTTCGAACATACTGGTATGTTTATCTGCATCCTTTTGTAGGGAAGTTGTAATTATATAATTCTGTTGCGCTTTTTTCACAATGTGAAAGAGTTTTATGATGCATGGATAAGCATATTAAGCACTTTGAAGGATTAATTAGCCAAGATTTATTTTTATGAGTATACTGAAACATATAATACAAAAATCGTTAATTCTGGGAAAACTGTTTATTTGTTACCAATGACCTTGACAGAGATTCCTTCAATATGACAGTCTTAATGGGAGCTAAAATGAATTGATCACATATTTCCTTTTTTGAGAATGGCAAACGTTTTTTTATAATCTTAAGGTACTCTTGTTTATATAGACCAAGTTCCCGGTTTGACCACTTTTGTTCAAAAATATTTTCTTGAACATGCTGCATTTTCCCCAATGAATAACTTAGTGGTTTTAATTGTGATGTTGTACGACTGATTATGGTTTATAAATGTAAATAAGCAGAATATAAAAAAAGAATTGGGCATCTGTGATCTCTGAAAGGAAATTGAAGTTGATCAAATAAGGGAAACACTTGCTGAAATAATGTATATTAATCATGTTAGCGAAAGTAAATTTGAGAAAAGCAATAAACATGAAACGAAAGGAAAATTTTCAATAGCTACATTAAGAACTTTATCAAGAAAATATGAAGCCATAAGTGTACCGCAAAATGCACTTCACCCTGTCAAAAAGACACAAGCAAGAAAAAGTTCAACAGGATATTTGTCTATCATCAAAGGACATATATAAAACTTCAATAATGTGAACAAAATGTGACAGTTTTGTTTGCAAATAACTTTCCTGTAATGTTAGAGAAAAGTGTCTGTGATTTGTGTCCTTTATTAAGGTCACGCACATTTGGAACTATTTAGTTCAGTTTTATTGGATATTTTCTCAAATTATGAAAGACAAAATGAAAAATCCTTGAAATAGGTAAGTATATTTTCTCTTAGTTAAATTATTCACTGAAATTGTGATTTTTATCTTGTATATTGAAAATAATTATAAAAAAAAGAATTGGGGTGCATCACTCCCCGCGACCATTAACGTTAGTGTCGAGTGCACACCTCATCCCGGGCTAAAACATTTTGAAGTTTTCTCGCCTTAAATATTAAAAATAACACAATTGTTATTCATTGGAATTTTATATTCTTTTTTATTACTTAACATTTATTCTAAATGCTAATTCTGCGAGGCTTAAGATTACAGTTCGTTCAAAACCGTTTATAATATGAGTATTCATTTCAATAAATCATTTTACATTTTTGTATACATTGTCATGCACTTGGTTTTACTCTCCTTACAATTAAGCTATTATATCAAGAATAATATATTATCATTTTTAAAAAATAAAATCGTGTTAGAGTGGGTACTTCAGCCAGTATAAGAACAAGTTTAATAATTATCAGTGACTTCCATGGCTTGTCTTGCAGAGCAAAGTTTTTCAAAGGAAAGCTTAAAATTAGAAATTGACACTCAGAGTTATTTTTTGATATTTAGCTCAGATCTATATTTTGTCTTCAAAGTAGCCATCGCAGAAAATCCGGATTCACAAAGGTATGCTGTTAAAAATGGTAATAGTATACGAAATGCTTTTGTTTTCAGTGCAGAAAATTCAGCATCCACCTCTATCCAGAATTCAAAGCGTGATTTATTACAAAACTGCCCTTTAATTTCGTCACTGGATGTGAAATCTATGAAGATCTCTTTTTCGGCAGTTGGGGGCCCTTCTGAAGTATTTTGAAATGGATCCCTAACCCATTCGTAACTTGCAATCAATTTGCCCTCGTCTGTGTACTTGTTGATGCTTTATTATCGTCGAATGCTCGCTGTGATTTAAAAATATATCTATGATTTTGTTTTAATCCACTGCCGTAAATACTTAATACCGTGAATTATGAAATGTACATTCAAGAGTGATTCGGTAGCTAATCGATTCGGCCAAGACTGACTAGAATTGTACGAAGTACAGCATTTTTACATGTTTTGTGCAGACGTCTGTTAGGTTGCCTAGACTCACGTGAACGTTCGCGAGGATGCCAGATGTAATGGATATGATAAAGAGTAACATAGATTAGGCTATTTTTTAATGACATTTGTACTTTATAGAAATGAAACTTGAAGGAAATAAATCTTTAATTAAATATTATTTCTCAACCTGTTTCAATTTAAAAATTAGAGAAAGAAAAATAACATAATTATATAACCTATTACTTAAAAGTATATATATATATATAATTTATTTATAAAATATATATTACTTTTAAGAGTAACATATATAAAAAATTTAATACTTATCTTATTAATTTGTACGGTTTATAATTAAGATCATATTATAGCTTTAGCGTCAAAGAACATTTTTATTGCATTCAATATGTTATTATTATTATTATTAATTGGGTCGCCAGTATTGAAAATTTGAGAAGCACTGAAATAATGTTTTATTTTCTTATAAATGAACTCGTTCAAAGAGGGGGTATTTCAGCCGGTATACTTTTAATGTTTCAGGTGTGTGTGTGTGCTGCACAGAGTATTTTATAACTAATTAATTAATACTGAATTAAGAACAAGTTTAATAAGTATTAGCGACATCCATGGGCTTGTCTTGCAGAGCAAAGTTTTTCAAAATTTTTTAGAAATTGACCCTCTGAGTTCTTTTTCTATATTTAGCTGATATCTATATTTTGTCTTCTAAGGAGCCACCGCATTTTGCAATATGTCCCAATTTAAAAATTAGAGAAAGGAAAAATAACATAATAATTATCCTATTACTTAATATTTTTTTTTGCTTAAAAGTAACATACAAAATTTAATACTTATATTATTAATTTGTACGGTTTATAATTAAGATAGCGTATTGTACTTTAGCGTCAAAGTGCATTATTATTGCATTCAGTAATTATTAATGTATAAGGGGGGCGCGATAAAAATTGTGATTGAAAAGGGGGCGCCAGTATTGAAAGTTTGAGAAGCACTGCACTAACGTAATCTTTTAAAGCCGTGCTATTAATCACAATCACATACAGAACAGAAACCTTTGCTGGTTTAGTTAAAATTAACGTAGTTTGAGCCGGATTGAAAAAAAATGATCCCCTAACTTTGACGTTTCATAAAAAGAAAAACATTACATACTATTCTAAGAAAATTATTTCAAAAGATAACCCATTTAGGGACACAATTCCACAATGGTACTACATTTGCTATATTTGTATTTATAACAATCACATTGCCATTCTGTTTTCCTTTACCTAATTACTTCATTTTAAAAAACTGAATTTTAAGAACAGATATTTCAACTTACATTGTGACCTATGAAAATCCACATTAAATGTGAGAATACCGGTCCCAATTTCAATTTAAAATCAACACGGGGACCGGAGTATTAAACAGAAAAGTATTTTGACCATTTTGTGACATCTCTCGCGTTCTTCTTCTAACATAACTCCTAAGTTCTTTGACGGCCACGATTAATGGCAAAACCTTTCCAACCCAATACCAAGAAGAGAAACGGATCGAATATGCAAATGAGATATACTTTAAAAGGATAGAAAGTTTGGTGAGATAGAACGGCAAACCTAGAGATAACTTAGTGCGGAATTGTTAGGAATAAAGGTTAGACGTCCTACAGCTCTGGAAGAAGGATACGCTCATCGCCATTAATAATAAGAAGGATTAAGAAAGCTTGTGTAATCTCTCCTACAATTAACATAATAGGAATTACTTCAACCTAGGAAGGAAGGTGACTCTATAAAAGGTAATATTTTGTATAGGAAGTTAGATTAGACAGTTAATTAAATATAATTAAGATAAGTGTTCTAGTTGCGCGATCTGACTTGAATATAAAGTTTAATTGGTGGTTAACTCTCACTTTAAGAAAGTTGTTATTTAGAATTAAGTAATTTAAGTTATTCTTAATATAAAAGTTGTGTTAAAAATTACATAATGTCTCATCATTTAGATAATCCCACACCTCTAGCTTACGCGAATCACCCCAGACATAGTCATCACAGGATGGCTATGTCTCAATTTGAGTTGCCCAGTAGTTAAACCCTTTATCTACCGCATTATGATTTACCGTAAATTTTTTCATGCAATATTTTTTTGAATCATTCCATTGAAAAATAAGGAATATATACATAATTAAAATACTCAACTTTGAGAAATTTAATTCGTTAGAGCTTATTAATTAAACTGGTTTTTTTAAAGTACCGTCAGTCCACAAAGGTCTAAAATATTTTTATAATACGAAAAAACGGAATTACTTTTTTAACGCAGTTTTAACTCATAAAAATGCTAAATATAACCAGGGCACACTAATATTTTACACAGCACAAAATATTTATTTTTAAAGATTATTAAATCTTTAAAATTTGTTTACTTTTTACAGATAAATTTAATTTGATGATATTCAAAGAAACAACTTTTTTTTTTTCATTAATACACAAAAATTCATTACACGTTGTGCATTTTGAGTGAGGTTTCGATTTAATGTTTTTTAAAGCATTGCATCCTGGGTTAAGAAATGCTGTATTTTCTTAACATGAATTACTGCACCTCCAGTTCAGTTTCTTGAT
Source organism: Trichonephila inaurata madagascariensis (assembly GCA_019973955.1). NCBI lineage: Eukaryota > Metazoa > Arthropoda > Arachnida > Araneae > Nephilidae > Trichonephila > Trichonephila inaurata. Next base: position 108,704 of record BMAV01005271.1, read on the forward strand.
CGTCATCCTAAGAATTTTCACGAAAATTCCAGCAGATAATTTGCTGGGACTTCATCTAAAAAAATCATCTGTTAGTACATCAATGATTTCAGATGGTAGGTTCTGTAATAAATCCAAATCCTCTTGAAGGTAGAGTTTCTTTTTTCCAGACATTGTAAGAAAATTAAATAATAATAATAATAATAGCATCATGAAAATCTCCTATTATGAAGCCATGGGTAACCTAGTGGTTACAGCATCGGACTCCAGATCAGAAAGCTTGGTTTCTATGCCCGAAGCCACCAAATACCCTCTGAGTACACACGGAGTACGTGCTCGTTAAATCAGTGGGTCCAAATGTCTTGTAGGCGGTCTCAGCTGAAACCACGAGTGCAGGGGGCTGGAGAATATTTCCCTCCCCTCCAGTTTCATGCCTAAATTGCAGAGGTGGAGATCGATGGTTTTGCCATCTGTCGTAAAGAAGTCCAACCTGTCTTACAAGCCCTGGCAACATCCATTCCTTCCCTTCGGGAATTTCACTGAGCTAAATCGTACTGTCACCTGTATAGTGCTCAAAGCTAAGGCCAACGACAGCCATATTTCTAGCCCATTGCCACGATGAATTTCGTGGGCCTCGATCTGACACTGTCAGACAGGTGGCATTAGCAACAACAACAACAAATCTCCTATTATTGTTAAATCTCAGTTACACACAAAGAAATCAAAACGTTGTTAATTTTTGAAATAAGAACATGTATTTCATTTTAATGTGTGGCAAAAACACAAACTTAGATTCAAAGCTCAAAATTTTTTGAAAACATTAAAATAAAACAAAACAAAAAATCAAAATAAATAAGTTGAGCTAAAAGAAATGTCAAAAGAAGCATAAGTCTATTGCTCTATAGCACTGGTCGGCAAAGTGCGGCTCCAGAGCGCATGTGGCTCTTTGGCTCCTTAAGTGCGGCTCTGGCACAAATATCCACGGAAGGCGCAATAATATTTTTATTTAAAAAAAAACTTGGTAAGAAAAAAATTACATCTTATTTTGATAAATTAAAATTCTTTTATAAATCGAGAACATGTATAATTTTTTGTTTAAAAGATAGATAGGTAATTAAAATTTTATATTTTGTAAAAATACATAACGAACATCGAGTTTAATTTTATTGGTTTTCGTAAACGTAAACACAAACCATGTACAAGCTACCGGCTGAAATTGTTCGTATGTTTTCGACGTACTCCGGTGTGATACAAAGGTACCACAAGCATGCGCGCGCATACTTTTCTAAAGTAGTGGGGTACAAATTGGCATCACAGACCAGCAGTTGCAGTGTGAACAGTTTTGTCTTATCTACCGTGTCTGCCGTTGCCCTGTCTTATTAAAAAGTTGTTGTATTTTTCAATCTAACTGGCCATCTTACAGAATATTTTTATACGATTTTATTACACCTGCTATATATGTTTTGTGGTTCCATTTAAAATTTGTAATAGATTTTTCCGACCTTCATTGATATTTGGAAGTTTTCTTCCATTTTAGGTCATGGCCAAGGGATTTATTATTCTGATGATGGAAAAAAACTATTATATTTTTCTTTTTAGTGCAGTTACATATATTAATGGTGTATTTTTAAAGATTTTTAATTTTTTATTTTTATTAATTTAATAATGATGATAATTTTGTACATTGGCTTTAAAGAAAAAGATATATTTGGAATATTTTTATAGGCACCTCAATTGTACATGGCTACAGAAAAAAGCAAGAAAAACGGAAGATGAAAACCACGAATTTAAAGTTGGAGTGGACCAGGGGTACATTTATTCAAAACTGAATATGACTTTCGACATGTCTAGTGTAGAGGAGAATTCGTGCGTAGCAAGTAAAAATTTAAAGAGACACTTTACAAGAAGCACTCAAATTTAGCACTAAATATCTTTACCGGCTGTAAAGGGAAAAAAGCAGTTGGTGGACTTCCCAGAAGGTGTCAAAGGTGAAGTAACTTCTGTGTTTTAATAACTGGATGCAATCTACCAGCAATATTAATATGGCAAGTTTGTTTTAGCTAGAGATTTGCTAAGGAAACCGTACACAGACGGCGAATACATAAAAAATTGTTTTGCCAAATGCATCCGAAGAGCTATTTCGGGATTTTTAAGAACAAAGCAGAGATATTCTGAAAAGAGGTAAGAGGGGAGTTTACCATTGTCTTTAAACCATTAAAGATAAGAATAGGTAAAATGTGTTCCAATATAAGCCACCCAGCATATCGAAGATGCGAAATCGGTTTCCTTTATCCAGCAACGGTTGGGCAGGTCATAAATGATACAGTTACAGGAACACTTTTACGTGTCTCCATTCAGGGGCCTTAAGAGAAGAACTTTTAAGATTGTTGCCACTCAAGGTCCGGGGCGCGTGGAAGATATCGCAAATGCTGGCAATTGAGTGTATGGATGAAAACATGTATTTCCCTCGATAAAATTGTCGATTTCAGCAGATGGGGCAAATTATGACCGGCGTAAAGAAAGGGTTTGTTACGCTGTTTGAGAAAGAAAAAATAAAATCACGAGATACTTGTTTACCATTGTATCATTCACCAAGAAGCGCTGTACGCAAACATTTCAGATGAAATTTGTAAAATTGAGTTAAGTGATTGCCATTATCAACTCCAAATTTTACCTAAAGCTCTTGTCGCATCGCCAATTCAAAGGAATTTTTTATTTTGAAGTGGAAAGTAAAGTTTTACGCTGATCTTCTGTTTTGGCAGGCATAGCTTAGGGTATGTTGGTTATCAGGAGACGTTTTAAAACGTTTCAAAATTACTTTCCGAAGTAAGCATTTCTTCTTACGAAGGGGCAATCACTATACTAGAACTAACAGACGATCAGTGGATCACAAAACTTTTATTTCATGGTAGACGTTACATTTCATCAAATCAGCTCAATCGTAAAATTACAAAGGAAGGAAACTTAAATTTTTTCGATTTTTAGAGTAATAACATTCGAAACAAATTATTTATTTTTGCTCAGGATTTTGAAGGAAACATTATTTCACTTTTCGAGCCTGCTGAAACGCCAAAGAAAATAAAATTTACTTCTGTAATAAATACCATTTTAAAACGTAATTTTAAATAGGAGGGAAACTTCTCAGGAGGTTTTCAAGAATTTAAAACAGCAAGAACAGCTTTAGCATTTTGGTAAAAAATCCTCTTAATGCTACGATAACCGAGTTTGGGGGAATTTTCTTTTGAAATTATTAATGCGTGGTGGCTTTGAAATACAATTGCTGGATTTAAAAAAGAAATATGGCGCTCTAAATTCGAACGTTTTTGTGTTGAACTGGTAATATTGGAGAAGAAAAAATGTGATCTTAGTTCACAACACAGGTGGTCTGCTTTGAATGACCATGAGAAGGAAGACATGATCATTTTCAAAGTTTGGAATAGTATTCCTGGCTCTTATAATCAGCTGAAAAAGCTTGCGTTTGTTGTTCTTTCTCTTTTAGGTTCTACAGATATATGCGAACAATCTTTTTCAAGCATGAACATTATCAAGAGTAAACTGATAAGTCGTCTTATTGATGAGAATTTGGAATCATGCCTAAAATTAAAAACAACAACATACAAACCTGACTTTCTCAAACTTTCCAAGGAGATGCAAGCACATTGTTCGCATTAATATAAATATTTATTATGAAATTTAGTTTTATTTAGTGTACTACTTATTTAGTGTAATGAAAGTTTACTAAACAAGCAGATTTGACTCCCATTTTTTTTTAATTGTTGTAATGTTCATATTTGGCTCTTTGGCTAATAAGTTTGCCGACCACTGCTCTATAGTGATGACTCTACAACACAACAAAAAATAACAATAAGCCACAAGGACGAAAAACCCAGTGTGCTGTCAGTACTTATAAGTACTACAAAGTTATTTAACTGTAAAATTAATTATATACAATGTTTACTTAAAATAAAGAATCAAATCGTTTTCCAAGGGTCTTCCTTAACATACAAAAAAAGAAAAAAAAATAAGGCACTTACCTTTCGACAATAACTACTTTTCGGAAAAAAATGACAATCTTCGCAATCCGATCAAAATGTCAGCTGAAAACGCAACTTCTGTAATAAAACTATTCGCCTTCCCCGCTAAAATATACATAATAGAACCCGTGCTGCCATATATCTTGGAAGAGAAGATTTAAAAGAATACAGGGTGCGGTAAAAAATCCGGACAAACAATCTTTTATAAAAAAATTAACAAAATGTAACAAAAATAATAATAGATTACACTCGTACTAATGAATAAATTTAATTGAGGTTTCAAAGTGACCGCCGTTTTGTAACAATGCAGAGGCACCTGAAACGCTTGCGCGATTTTTCAACAAATAACCTCAAGTCCTTTACCTTTTAACCCTCTAAGCGGTCTGCGCAGATCTTGCCATTCTGGAATTCTTCGAAAATGCACCACACGTATTTTTTGCCATCAGGCAGGGTTCTCAAAAAGTGGTTGAGCCGTATTTTTAAGAGTAATGGCTCGGCCTTTGGGGAATGTGCTTGAAGAGGTAGAAAAAGCATCTCTGGAATGACGGGATTTTACGTGCAGACCGCTTGGAGGGTTAATAAACCCCCTTTCCGCAGAAGTGATTGCTTTAGAGAGTCCAAAGTTTTGTGCGGTTTAGTGCCGGCCCTGGACTCTAAAATGGACCATTACACTGTAATCCATGAGATTGAGAGCCGGCGAGTAGGTGGTCAGATGATATCATGTCTGGAAAATTCGCTTTGCACCACTCTTGTCCCTTTTTGGGTTTGGAATCTGTTGCAGAGTCTTGTTGAAGCGTCCAATTTGCATTTCTGAAATGCTTTTGGTCACACGGAAGTACAACTTCAATAATATCCCTCCAGTACACTATTTAATTGATTTTAACGCCCTCTTCCACAAAAACCAAACATGTTTTGCCACTTTCACAAATTCCGCCCCAGACCATGACCGACTTTAGATACTGGCGAGGTTTAACAATTGTCGAGGAGCTTGGAACATCCATAAACTAGATTCTATCGTTTTGGGAGTTATGAACCTGTTGAATCATAAAGAGCTTCTCATCAGTGAAAAGGAATCTCTCCCAACGCTGACTTGCGGCTCATCTCAAAAGTTTTCGGCATCTTCGGAGCCATATGAGTTTGTTTTTTTCAGTGAGAAGCTGAACTTTTCGCAACAGGTAAGGTTTCTGTCCAAGCTCAGTTTTTACTATTCGCCTCATGGATTGTCACTTATTCCCATGTCAGGAGCGATCTGTCTCATAGAAACCATCGGATTTCTCTGTACTCGCCTTTCGATTATCTTAAGATTCCTTGCAGCGTTTACAGTGCATTTTCGCCCGATTCCTGGACATCGATCATCATTGCCAAGCTCTCTGAAACGGCAGATTGCATCAGACACTGTTTGATGAGGTACATTCAGCAAATGAACTGTCGTTTTCCTTGCTGAAACAACTCTAAAATAGCAGACCTTTTGCTTGACATTATCCAATAACACATAAATCAAAGTAAAACTAAAAAATATATTTAAAAATATTTTTATTGACCCAAAGTGTTAAAGATAAGAAACATGAAAACACACATCAATTGAAGGGAATTCGTTAACTATTCTAAGAGGTAGAAATTTGTTCGAGTTTTGCCGCACCCTGTATTCCTGCTAAGTATCGTCACGGTATTCGTAAAAATGGCTATTCTATGCAATTTTTAAAGTGAGTGGTACTTATAGAAGGTACCATCAGTAGATAAAAAGGGGTTGAATGGAGCCAAATACTTGAATTTCTGAGAAACAGCCATTTGAACCTGATGGAAGGTAGACCCATTCATCTACAGGATCATGTGCTACCAGCAAGATGGATGGCCAGGAGCATTTGGTATTCGTGCATGGGAGCATCTAGACATAGAATATCTCGGAAGGTGTGTTGGACGTCGCCTTAGTTCGATTTCACGGTAAACTCGTTCGCCATATTTAAACATTGTCGGTTTTTTTTTTGGGGGGATTATTTGTTGAGGCTGCAGAAAGAAAGTTTGGTATTTTAAACCCACGAAACGGGTCGAATTGCGGCAAGGATTGCTGAAGCAGGTAATGGACAAAATAAACCCAGCTAACTGTATCTTCATGCGATCCCTTTTAAAAAGATGTATGTAGAAGTCTGCGTTCGCGAGTGTAGAACAGGGGTGGGCAGACCTTTTTCAGGAAACGGGATACTTCTAATTTTTTTTAAGGTGTTGCGGTCCACCTAGCGGCGTAGGTGTGGGGAGGTAAGAAAAAGGTCTACAATAATTATTACAACTTAATAATAAATACGGAATATGTGTACTCACCTACATAACTTCATTAAAAAAAACTCACAGTTTCAAAATTGCGTTAAAAAGAAAACGCAACCTACAAACATAATAATTTCCACAACTATAATAATATCAAATGATGCATTTATTAGCAAACATAGCAAAATATACATTGATAACATTATACATTTATAGCAAAATATACATTAAAAACATGTTCTTCTTTAGTTCTCGTAATTATAGTAAGTAGAAGACGTAGTCTGCACATTGTCAACCAATCTTGAATATTTTCGTATAAATTACTAGCTACAAATCTTCAGATGGTCACCACAAAATGCCTTGGCGGTCTACCAGTCGATCGCGATCGACTTAATGTTTATCCCAGGTGCAGAAGGTAAACGAACATTTACTTTGTTAAGGTATCCGACTACGTTCGGAACCGTGATTTTGCAAAAGCGTATAAATGGATAATATTTATAATATTTAGTGTCACTTAGATTAGAAAATGAGTATAAAATTGTTTTATATAAGAATAGTATTACAAAAAAATTTATTTAAGCACAATATTTTGACAAAATGAACATAGAATGACCATTTTCAAAATGTTCTCCTTTTGTAGAAAAAATACTTCTATTATAATAATATTTTGCCTGTATATATAGCTCAGACATCTGCCCAGAGGCTCAACTAGAATTTTTTGGAAATAAGAACTTAGAAGTGGGTTTATCCATGTTTTACGATAGCAGAGGGGAGAAATTTTTAAGAAAAAACGCCGATAGTATTTCAAATGGTTTGTAAAGTCTGAAAATAATGTGAATTTGTCAAAATCATATAGTTGAGCCTCTGTACGGGAGTCTGAGCTATATACAGAAAACCTAACAAGGCATCATTTTCACAAAGGAGAAGGCTGGCCACGAAAAAAAGGAGAAATTACTCTAAGTTCATTTTTGCCAACATATGTATTTAAATAAAAAAAATTATCAAAAATGTCCTTCTAAAACCATTTTATACATGTATTCTAATCTAAGTGACACTAAATATCATGAAAATTATCCATTTATGCGCCTTTTACTCGGTTCCAGTATGATCGAATACTATAATATTACAAAATTTGCTAACACTTTATTTTTTAAATTATTGCTTAGTTTGAGTTTGCATGCTTTATAGATTCATTTTTTAAAATGAAGCCATTTTGCAAAAGAAAACAAAATGGCAATGGTTGTTATGGATAGAAATGTGTGTAGCAAGTATTGTTCATTTACATTAGTGAATACCCTTTTGGACTTATCTCCAAAAGGGTAATATTTTGAAATAACTTGCTTAGAGTAGTATTTTACTTTTTATGAAGCGTCAAAGTTAGGTGACATTATTTTCACAAACTACGTTAATCTTGTCTCCCATCCTGTATAGTGGTTAGCGACGCTGGCTGCTGTGCAGTAGGGTCTGGGTTCGAATTTCGGAGAAGACATGGATGTTTGTAAATGTATAGTGCCTTCGCGGCAGGGGGGCTACACTAAATAGCCCAAATCCCGAGACACAAGGTCCTCTCGTGAGGGTTGGTTGGTGGAAGGGAAGAGGTGGGAGGCCTGTAGGCCACCGACAGGTGTCCTAACACCTGAAAATTGGGGGTGAAAGAGCCAAATCGTACTGTCACCTGTATGGTGCTCAAAGCTACGGAGCCCTTTACCATGCCCTTTAGCCCTTTAGCCCTTTACCATGATGAATTTCGTGGGCCTCGATCTGGCCTTTGCCGGTCAGGTGGCATCAACAACAACAACAACGTTAATCTTGGCAACATCAAAGTTTCTGTTCGGTTGTGATTAATATCACTTCTATGAAGATTACGTTCGAGAAAAAATCACTTTGAAATTGTGAAATCTGCGGTTACAGTACACCCTGTGATGCGATGGAAGGTATTATCAACAGGGGTGTTTTAAAAAGGTTGCGTAATTTACAGCGGACACATAACATTTCGCCGTTTGAGCAGACACTCCGAAACTCATCATGGTTTTGAGCGGACCATTCCCCACATCTGGGAACAGATAAAGAGGGTGCAGATAAATAAGGAAATAAATACTTTTAAAAATTACAAATATAATTTAAAACAGTATTTTAAGTGGCGAATCTCTTTCACGGGATAACCTTTTTTTTTTTTTACCGAAGTTTTCTCTTTTTATACTCGATTATCAAATTACGAAGATAAATACATTTTTAAAAATCAAATTTAATTATTTATATGAATTGTTAAGATATTATAGTGTGAATGCATTTTAAACATAGCGAAATGTAATAAAAAAAACACTTTCAGAGAAGTATTTAAAAATTAATAGTAAGTAACAGTCTAATGAAGGGTATAGACAAATTTTAGGGATTTGTATTTTAGAGTCAAATAAATATTAGAATAGGTGCAATTACCTTAAAACTAATTAGTTTCGTTAATGTAAGTAAAGATAAATACTAGAAGTAAAGTATATAAAACAGACACAAGTAAATAAATACTAACTAACCTTTATTATAAAGGCATAAATGTCATTTACCGTTGGATTTAGTCTCACAAAACTTAGATTTTAGACATTTTTCTAAATCGTTTAATGTTTCGAGTTCTTTTACGATGTTTTCAATTCTTTCATCCAGTTTTACAAATGCGTTTTTTTTTTTTTGTTCCAGGGTCACCTAATTCTCTGGTCTTACATTATAAGACACTTTTTGTGTTTCTTCTTTTAGTATTTTAACTAATAAGTGGACATTAGGCTGGTTTCTGCCAGTGATTGCATTTAATTTGGAATTCCACCCTTCAACAGAATTTGTCCTATGACGCTGTCCATATACATTCCACATTCCATACTTTAATGGGCATATTTGTATTGTCCATCCACTGCTCGACAAAATAATTAATGAATGGGGTAAGTTTGTCAATGCTAAAAGCATCATCTATGTGTTCCATTGGCAAGTAAGCTAGTGCAGAAATCATTCTTCAGACATTTCTAATATCTTCGTTCTCATTATATTCCTTTACTAGACCCATTTCTTGTATTTTAGGCCACAAACATGAATAAAAATGAAAGTTACAATCGGAAATAGTCGAACTGGGAAACTCTAACTTACAACGACTGTTCGTTCTGCGGCTTCAAAATCCAATTTTATAATGTCCGGTTTCCACTTAGGGCACCAACGTTTCACTTCCTGAAACTTTGCAATGTAAGTTTGCGACATGGCCGATCTTCGTAGACCATGTCATGGGTTTCACGCGTATGTTAGAGGGTGGGATTCTCGAAGTGATGAGACATTTTAGAATTTTAATAAGACATTAAGAATTTACTTAAGTAAGATATCGAACAAACATATTAAGTGAGAATAACCAAAACACGGTGTCTGAATTAACGCAGATCGCGCAATTAGATCACTTATCAATATAATTATATTATAGCCGCCTACTCTCAATCTCAATATATTCGCGTTCAGAATATAAAACTTCCTACCTTGGTTGAAAACGCAACGTCCAATCCCTCAATATTTCTATAAGCCGGCGCCAGAGACCGGTTGAATGGCTAGGTTTTCTTGATTCTAGGTAAGCCGTCAATCAACCTTCTATCTTCTCTGCACTGAACTTTCTCTAAATTGCCATCACGCTCACTAAAACTTCTGCCCTTAAAAGGTTATCTTATTTGCATCTATCCTTCGTTTCACTTCTTGGTTTGGGTTGGAAAAGATTTTTCCATTAATCTGGCCGTCAAGAACACAGAGGTTATGTTAGAGAAAGGACACGTGAGATGTCACAACCCCTCCAAGAACAAAACGTGATTTATTCAAGGGTCCACTTGACCCTTAAGAAATTACGTGCCTAATTTATTTTTGAATCTCCTCACTTTCTAAGTTTTATTTAAATTTAACCTTGAATCCTCATTTTAACTCTTTAATTCCAACAACTTTAATTTTCATTATTCATTTAAATTAAATTTAAAATTCACTTTAATTTGAACCGTGACAGACACAATAAATTTTACTCCATTAACTAGACCAAACCGCAGACCTTTTCTTCTTCCCATATTGCGACTCATTTGATCTTTGATGTACGTTTTCCGAACTACTCGTTTCCTGACGTGAACTAATACTATCTGAGTGATCTGTTCCTTACTCACCTCGTCACTTTTTCCTATGAAGATATATTCTTACTTGATCAACTTTGGGAGGGTTTAAACCCTTTTTTCCTGACCTCCATATTACAATATTATTATTATTTCATACTTCTAACACTCTATACGGCCCTAAATTTTTGCTTGAATTTGGGCAAATCTTAATAGCTGCTGAACTTAATGGGTGTGTCTCTAATAAGACCCAGTCATCTACCTTAATTTGTACATCCCGCCTTCGTCTATTATAATATCTTTCCCACCCTTTCCAGCTTAGTTTTCGTACTTAGTCTAGCTTCCTTAAATATTTTTTCGATGTTTTAACTTTGAATTCCGATCCATCTGAAATCATTACTAATTTTTGAAATGGGGTAATCAATTTTCGACCCAAAAATAATTCCGCAGGTGATTTTCCCGTCGTTTCATTCACTACCGTACGAATAGCATAAGCAAACTCACGTAAGAATTGGTCCCAAGTATCGTGTTGATCATTTACAAAATTTGCAATCATTTGTACCAGATCGCGATTTACGCATTCGGTTCTATTTGCCTGAGGTCTATATGCAATAGTCTTCACATGCCTTATGCCTAATCTTTCACTTAAATGTTCAAAAATTTCGGATATAAATTGGGGACCGTTATCACTTATTAATTTTATTGAAGCTCCAAAACGCGATATAAAATTATCAAAAAAAGTATCCTATTATACGGCGAGGCCTTTTAAGAGGTATAATTTCAGCCCATTTTCTGAAATGATTGGTAATTCTAAAACATATCGATTACGTCTCACTCTCGATATAGGATACGGGCCTAATAAATCTAACATAACTATCTCATTTGCATAATTTGATACAATCGGATTTAATCAACCAGCTGGTAACGCGTTTTTATAATTATTAACTTGGCACATATGGCATGTAGAGACATATTGATCAATAAATTTTCTCATATACGGGAAATAACAAACGTCCAAAATTTTTGACATGTTTTAAATCTGCCTAGATGCCCTGCGATTGGCTTGTCATTCCGCGTAAAATGTCGTTTCTAAAGATTTTGGAATGTATACACGATTTCACCTAACGACGTTGCGTGTTTCGCATAAAACAACAAGCCTTCAATTAGACGGAAGTCGGGGGCCAATTCTCCATATCGTCGCATTAACAGAGTTATCTTCCGGGTTTTCTAAATACCTATAGATATGCCCAATTCTGGGTCATCTTTTGCTCGTTATTAACTGTTCCCGCGGAAGTAAGTACTAAATATCTGATTATTGCACAATTAACTTTTCTCCCATTATACTTTTCAACCGGGTTTCGGATAAAATGTCCGCCACCGCGTTTGAGTTCCCGGTCTATGTTCCCATTCTATATTAAATTCTGCTAATTTGAGTGCCCATCTGATCATCCTACTGACAGTTTCCATGCGTTAAACGTGTTAAGGCAGCGTGATTTTGTAATAATCTTAATTGGCATCGCGCTCCTAAATATTTTCGGAATTTGTTCAACGCCCATACTACTGCCAGACATTCCTCTTTCTAAGTTACCGTATAATTTCTGCGTTGTTCAGAATACGTGAAGTAAATATAACTGGTCTTGTTCCTGACAGCACTGCTCCCCAAACCGATTGAACTGGCATCTGTAAATAATTCGAAGGGCTTTGAAAGTCCGGCAATTTAAAACTGGCGCCTTTGTTATGGCCGCCTTACCGCTTCGAATGCCTTCCCCAGTGGACCAGACGAATTTAAATTTTCGTTTAAGATTACAGTGGGCCTACAAAAATCAGCATAATTTTGATAAATTTCGCGTACCACTGACATACCCAAAAACTTGGACACCTCCTTGAATACCATGGGTATTTTACTCTTAGTATGGTCGAACCTTTTACATCCGTTTTGATTCCTTTCTACTACACAATTAATCCTAAATACCTCAATTCATCTCACCCCAAATTTACATTTATCTTTATTTAATGTCACAATCCTGTATCTGCAACAAATTGAAAAAACTTTTCCTTAAATTAACATGGTGAGTGAATGATGGAGATGTAATAATGGCATCGTCCATATAAAACATTCACAAACTTCCCTATCACCGGTTTTAGATTAGGTCAATTGCCTTTGAAAATTTGGAGCTGCCTCGAGCAGCTTCCAATGGCATCCGCTGCCGGTATAAGTGCCACTTTTTACTACGAATGCGGTCTTAACAATATCTCTGGGGTTACCGCCACTATACCCAATTTAGATCAAGAGATACATTATTGTCGTATAGGGATGTTCGTTATTTAAATCATCTTTAACGGGTAAAGGTAACGCGGATACTTTGTGATCTAATTCTAGTTTCCTATAGTCTACCGCAAATCTATATATGCTTGATTATCCGTGGTAACCTATTATTTTTCTTTGCATAATACAAATCTGCATGCAATGGGATTGAATTGAACAATCGTTTTCTCGTAACATTTTTGTATATGAAAATCAATTATCGCTTCTCTTGTTTTTGCTTGTCATATCTGTACGGCCTGGGAAACTACGGGTGGGACAGCCTCCCCGTGTCAATTTCATGGTATAAAACACATGAGTAAGACCTGCTTGCGCCCTGGAGAATAACTCTAAAACTACTAACTTTAAGTAGAAATTTAAGTAAATCGTAAACAAATCTGTTGGTTCTATTTCTTCCCCTGCTGGGATGCAAAAAACCTCGCTGCTAGTTTTTCTTATTTTGATTACGGGGAAAGCTTTCGCCGGGCCCCACCAGCCACTTCCTTAGCTGAAAGAAATCTGTGAAGCTGTATCTTGCACTAGCACCCATCCAAATATTGAGAGTACCAATCTTGAGCCCTTCCCCAAGACGACTTTTCAAATTTGATCACATTTAAGGGTATTTTAACTACATATCGTCCTCAATGCCCTAGAATGCTTTTATAAAAGTGTTCCTCGCATAAATTAGCCTCATTATTTTGTTGGCACTATTCCTCACATTTCATTTTCCCAAAATTTTTGCAATGTTTATTTAAATCTGCGTCCCTTTAACCAACCCGCAGGTAATGTGAACTTCAGCTTCATTTAATGAATCTACATTACCACTTTACATAACGTATCTAAAAACCGTGTTTTGGCAAAAATTAGATCTGAATTTTTTATCTTAAATATATTTTCCAGTCTTCAATAGTTCAAAAAATATTTCTGCACCTAACATGCTCAGTTTGGTTCAAATATGCATTAAAACGATCATCAGCTGGCCCCGACTGGTATCTCGACAAAATTAACACAGGTATTAAACGTGTTATTTGGGAATAAAATCTGCGATTTTCTTAACCCGCGATCACTCGCGCGGGGTGTTCTGTACACCCCAGAAACAAGAAAAGCCTGCTTACGCCCTAAAAAATAATGCGCAGAGCCACGATTTAGCTGCCCATTTTTAGGTCATTGAAATCTTCAGTATGATGTAATCAATCTCGCTAGGACGATTGGAATGTAACAACCTTCGCGCTTATTTGGGGTGCTGAAAGTTCTCATGAAAGTGATTGAGTTATATTTTCGTGCCCCCCAGTTTCCCGCTGAAAAGTACGTTTACTCTTCCGTTTACATTTTTTCAAATATATTAATATGTACACGAATATTTTATTTAAAATTTCAATAAATGCGGTATAAAAATAATACAATTTATAAAATAATTGTAAAATACAATTTTTAAAAAAATTTCAAAAACGTTTTCTAGAAATTATGACAAAAACTCCATGGGAAAGGGAGAAATAGCGACTTTGTCAAGTTCATTAGATTGCACAAATGAGATTGACAAAATGAACTAAAGTGAATTCGATAACCGGTGATTTCCTTTTCGTAACCAAAGTGGGAGAGATGAAACTTTGAAATCGTAAATTTTTATAATACAGGTGGTTTCGGATACCACTGATGAAATGTGCAGTATATATTATGTATCGCGAATGTAACCTGGGCCATTGCGAATATTTTATCATTCGCTGTAATACTGCAGGAATTAATGCTTCCTTGCTCATCATTCGGTTCTTCCTGAAAATAAAATGAGACATTCAATATTATTAGAGGAGATTAGAATGGATCTTGTGCAATCACAGTAGATATGAGACGGTTTTCCCCAAACTTAAAAAAACACTAAAAAAAGAAGCTTTACTGAAAAGATTAAAAAAGAGCATTAATCCCCATGGGGGTTTTAATGCTTGTCCCGGGTAAAAGATGAAAAAATTATTTGTTTTTGTCTTCAAAGTAAGAAAAAAATGTGCTTTAAAACATATGAATACAGTCTCTTGAAAGTTTGAAAATGATTAAAATATTATTTTTTTACTTTTTACTACCTTTTCATTAATTTAAAATTTATTTATTTATAACGTTTTACTTGTGGTTTATGAAAAATATAAAATTGTGTATTCAAAAAAAATTTTTTAGGTTTAGTTTAAATTAATGCTAGTCTATTTGAATGCAATAAATTTAATAATTTTGTTTTATAATACAAAACCCTTATACTATAAATATATATTCATATTGTAAAAATTTTTCTTTTTAAATACACGTGTTAAGAGAAGTTTGGGGGTGTTCTTACCCCCCCGAGTGACGACAGTGAAAAAAAGGCATGACCGGGGTTAACTACTAATATATTTAAACCCTTTCCAGAATGTATTTTTTTTTTGAAATTGTCTTTTTAAAGCCCCCGTTAACAATCATAGAGGCATTTAAACATGAGATCAAATTTTTAAAACTTTTCATTTTTCAGTTGTAATTTATTGGGCACTCATTTGTATTAAGACAAACCATACCCCTACAACAAACACCCCATTCGCCAATTCGAATATTTATCCATAATATGCGAGCGGGCTCAAAAGATTTTAATTTTGTTATGATAAAAGTACCCCACGATTTTTGATTGTTTATATTTGAACTGGGAAAAAGGGGGGGCAGGGGTTTTGGGGATATATCGTTTGGGGTTTCTCTTCAAGGACCGAAGGGGGAGCTGGATATTTTTTTTATTTCTTTTGAAAATGAAGCAATTTTTGCGTTTACAAATTTTTAATTTTTAGAGCAACACTGTTTAACACAACATTCTGGGATAGACATTTAAACCCAATTTTATTTTTTTTTAAAACAGTTTTCCTCTTCTTTTAAAGTTAATTCACATGTAGATGTATCCGTTGTATTACAAATGGATTAAAAACCCCATAAATTTTTTTTATATCCATCTATCTACGAAAATTTTAGTTAAATATACCACAAATAACCTGAGTTTATTTTTTTTAAAACAGACGGGTTTGGTTCCGGGGTTTTTTTTTTTTTTTCAGAGAAATTAATAACTCTAAAGAAATTTGGGGGAGATTTTAAAAATTTGGCAGAAAAAGCAGGGGACAAAAAAAAAATTTTCGTTGTAATGTTTTTTTGAATTTTTTGTCTTCATTTTCATTCAAAAAAATTCACCATAACAGATTGGTCATATAGTAAGGTGACCAACCACCCCCCTTTTATAGATCCTGTCCTTCCTCCAAAGTGTCCTCCTTTACAATATTTTAAAACTGATCTGTTAATCTTGTATTCAGAGATGAACCCAACTTGCTCCAATATGTCGAAGAATAGTCTGAAACAAATATCACAGGAAATAACAGGGTTTTCTTCAATGGGTTTTTTTTCCAAAACTTAAAATTCAACAAAGTAAATGGTAAAAGAAAAAATTTAGAAAAACCCTTTGTTTGTTTTTTTTAAAAAATTTTATTATCCAAAAAGAAAATTTTTTTGGGCTTTTAAATATTAAAATCCGTTTGACAATGGTTTCCTATTTAAGGAAATTTAAAAAAACTGGAAACGTAAAATTTAAATTATGTTAAATTTTTTAAATATAAGTGAAATTTTTATTTAAAAACCTTATTCAAAAACAGAAAAAAATTTCAAAATGAAAATTTTTAAAAATATTTTTTTGAATTTATTTGTCTTTAAAATTAAGACCAGTTAAAGAGTTTTAATTTGGAAATTTTACAAAGAAACAAAATTTAAATTTTATGATTTTTTCCCTTTGAAGACTTAAAAAAAATTTTTGGTTATGACGATATTTTCTTTTGCAAATTTTCTGAAAAATTTTTTAAAATTTAAAAAATGCTTCAAAATTTTTTGCTTATATAAAATAAAAACTTCTCATAGAGTCTGAATTATTTTTTTTTTTGAAAAATTAAATATTTCGAGTTACAAAATTGAAATAATTATCGGGGTTTTTCTTAAAATTTCTCCCTTCTGTTTTCGTAAAACATGGATAAACCACTTCCAATATATATTTCAAAATTCTATTGAGCCTCTGTCAGAGGTCTGAGCTATATAGGCAAAATATTAATTTTAAAAAGAAGCATTTTTTACAAAAAGGGGAAATTTGAAAAGGGTTGTTCTAAGTTAATTTTGTCAAAATATTGTACTTAAATAATTTTTATTGAATACTATTCTTAACCCAATTTTATATACATTGTCTAATCTAAGTGAAGCTAAATATCATAAATATTATCCATTTGTACGCTTTTGCAAAATCACGGTTCCGAACGTAGTCAGATACCTTAACAAGAAAAAACAAGAATGACCACCAAATAATCACCAACCATTCGCACCAAAAGTCTGCGTACACTTGCAAAATATAGCTTTAAAAGACATTTTATTGTAAAAAAATTGCACTAAATCGTGTTTTTAAATAGTTATAAGCTTCTCTTACGATTTATTTGAGATTTCAAAGCTTTTGTGGTTCTATGGCAGGCAATAGAATAGATATCGATATATTATTGAAAAAATCAATAGATCTTAAAAAAAAAGGGGGACATTTTAAAGCAATTGTTGAAACTGTTAATAGGAGACTTTCATTGATTTTCAAAAGTGTTCATAATCTCAAATCAACAAAATTTTAACACCCAAAGCCAAGACCCGGGCCACCGTCTGGTGGTCCCTGAGAATCTTGCTTTGTAATCCCTTTATAAAAATAAATCCAAGACTTTTTGTTTCCCCAAAAAAATAACGAAAAGCGTGGCTGAGATCATGCAAAAAAATGTGATTTTAAGGTATCCGACTACGTTCGGAGCCGTGATTTTAAAAAGGAGCATAAATGGATAACTTTCATGATATTTAGTGTCACTTAGATTAGAAAAATGCATAAAATTTTTTTAGGACATTTTGAAAAAAAAAAGTTTTTTAAAACAATATTTCGGAAAAAATTAACGAATAACCTTTTCAAAATGTTCCCTATTGTAAAAAAATACTTCTATTATAATAATATTTTCCCTGTATATAGCTCAGAATTTGTACAGAGGCCACTATGATTTTGAAAATTCACATTATTTTCGAGTTACAACCCTTTGAAATAATTATTTGCGTTTTTTTCTTAAAATTTCTCCCCTCTGTTGTGTCGTAAAAAATGGATAAACCCACTTCTAAGTTACATATTTCAAAAATTCTAGTTGAGCCTCTGTACAGGGCTATATATACAGGCAAAATATTATTATAATAGAAGCATTTTTCACATAAGGAGAACATTTTGAAAGAAGGTTATTCTAAGTTAATTTTTAGTCGAAATATTGTACTTAAATAATTTTTTATTGTATACTATTCTTAAAACAGTTTTATATACATTTTCTAATCTAAGAGACACTAAATATCAAAAATATTATCCATTTATACGCTTTTGCAAAATCACGGTTCCGAACGTATTCGGATACCTTAACTACTATTAGAAAAGATCTAAAAAAGATGAGTATCATGGCCGAATTGCACGCAAAAAACCATTCATCTCTCGAATGAACATAGCTAAGAGAATTACCTTTGACAAAAATTATCTAAATAGGACACATAATCATTGGGAAAAAATATAATACATTCAATTGAAAGTAATTTTTTGTAATTTTGCATCAAAAAGAACAAAAATATGCCTGCAGAAATTCCTGGACAGCTCTTAAGAAAGATATATCTTTTTCGACTATCAAACATGGAGGAGGAGGCATAATGTTTGGGGGTGCATTGGCAGCCTTTCGGCTGGTAATCTGGAATTTATTGAACCAACAGTGTACAAAAGTGACTACTTGAACTTATTGAAGTAAAATATCAAGGCATATGGCGCGAAATTTGCGATGAGTGAGGATTTTTACTTTCAGTGGCACAAAGGTACCAAGCAAATGGCTCACATTGTTAAGTCACTGTGAGGTCATGGCTGGTCTGACATATCTCAAAACAATTTCGTAAGGCATTCTAGTCACCAGACCTAAGCACAATACAGAATTTATGAGATTTACTCCAATGAATAATCAGGGAGAAAGTAGTAACATCCAAGGAAATGCTCAAATCTGTCACAGTATAAGAAGGGAACACAAAATATCCAAAGATGAAACAGCTCTAAGCTAGTTATATCCCTGCCAAATATATTGAGAGAGTTATAGAAAGAGCGGAATAGCTTAAAAAGTATTAACTTTTAGTTACAATCCATTATTGTAACGGTTTTTTCCAGTGTACGCAGACTTTTAACGTACACGATTTGTGTCGTTCTCAAGTTATAAATATTTGTTCTATTTTATGTAATATTCAGGTGATTTTGTTGCTTATACTATATACATATATATATTTGAATTTACAATACGTCGTTAAAGTAATCAGTAAAAAATAGTATTGATTCAGAAAGGCTTCATTTAATTAGTGATCTTGCATGAATATGAAAAATACGTCTGACGAGAATTTTACAAGTTATTTTTTAAAAAAAAAAATTTTTTATTT
>BMAV01005272.1:0-46167 GCA_019973955.1 Trichonephila inaurata madagascariensis
TCAAGTGATCAACCACCAACGAATGATCGGTGCTGGTGCCATTGCCTCTTGCTTCACTTGTGAACTTCAGGCGATAATTGAGGTTCTTGATCTATATGAGACTCTCCCTATTCTAGAACAGGCTAAGGGTCTCGTCATTTTCTGTGACTCAAAGGCAGCCCTCCAGGCAATTCTAAATGGAGGTTCATGGATTACTGTAGAGATTTTCTTTCTCCTGTTTAGATTACAGGAGTTCGATAAAGTCTGCTTCTTCCAATGGTTACCTGCACATGTTGACATTACAGGCAATGAGAAAGTGGATAAACTGACGAGAGAAGCTAAAAATCTTAATAATGACAACTTTGACAACGCTACTTATATATTTAGCCGCAAATTCTGTCACAAACTTCAAATTGAGAGAGAAGTCAATTCCTGTAAAGCGTCAAATTTGTAATAGAAGTGGAGACCGCCTTGTAACAAAGGCTAGGATATTGCTAGACTGAGAACAGGTCATCACATAGGAATGAATTTTGATAGGGATAGTAAAAGAACTTATAGGAATTGTGATAACTGTTCAGATACAGAGTTAACACCTGCTCATATTTTTGACTGCCCAGCTGCTCCTGCTGTCCTACAATAAACAGAGGTCCTGTTTTCGTCAAGAAACCTCTATATACATAATAATGAACAGATTACCAGAACAGTAATCTGGACCCATGGTACTGTCTGGTTTGGTCCCGTCTTGGATACCAGTGCTCCGCAATCATTTTATCGCTGCGGACCGGTCAACGTTTGATAATTTTACTGCGGCCCGCTGAGGGTGGGACACTTTGATTGTTTATACTTTAGATTGTTTTGATTTAACACTTTTAATTTAGTTACATTTAAATACGCCTTCAGAATAAAATATAGTTACACCCAAATGAATAAAAGTGATTTAACATGGAATATAAAGTGATTTCCGTGGAAAGTTGCTAAAGTCCCAGAGAAATGCACCATTTTAAACAAAATGGCAAGTTTAATGCCGGGCACCATTTGATCCACGGACCGGTACAGGTCCGTGGACCGGGGGTTGCGAATCATTGATGGATACGACATCATCCTCTTTAGCCTGCTCAGTCTTGCTGGCAAAAATGTATGCGCTGTTTAAAGATATTACAATTTTATCCAATGCGTGAAACATGCCATATTTAATGCATTAATGATTAGACAACTGTTATTCTATAAAATACATAACTTGTTAAAGTGCAGAATCCGATAATTTTACATACTTGAACTGATGTGGTTGGTAAGTTATGAAATACCTAATTATTTTGTAGAGTAACGAAGCCCACAGTTTAACGGCAACATATACAACTACAGTTATGCTTTTCTGAAGTACTGATATTTTACTTCACTTTATAATCTTTTTATTTATTACTCTAGAAGATGAGTAATAAATGAGATATTTAGAAGCAGTTTATTCTAGAAATCCAATCTCGAAATATAATGCTGATGTGAAAGAAGAATCTCTAAATATTCGCCCTCTATTTTATGAATGGGAATGAAACCAATTAATTCTGTTTAAAAGGAATCATAAAACTGTGTTCATGTCAAAAATTACACCTTATTCTTCGCACCTTTATTCTTTCAAAATACCTTAATTGAATAGTGAAGCTCCAAATTTCGAAACGTAGTTTTTAAAAATCATATTCTGAATAGATGCTGGATGCTTTAAAAACATATTTCGGTGGAAGTGAAAATTTCAATGATTTGATGAAATGTTTAAAGGGGGGAGATCGAATTACTAATTTATTCGAAGTATTTTCTGATTAGATAACACCATTTGCTTCAAAACTTTTGAATTCAAAAAGCCATTTTCGTTGGCAAATTTAAAAATGATACATTCGCCTTCCCTCAAGTGAAAAAAATTAGTAGATATACTTAATACTAGCCGAAATATTATTAGATCTTCGCACGGGTGAATTAAAAAAGAGAAACCATCGGTTTCTCAGTAAGCTTGTATGAAAAGTTAAATGTTGGTCCAGGTCCTAGACGAAATAACCAAAAATGTAAAATATGTTTTTCAAATGATGGCCCGCCCTTTAATTATCTTCTAAATTATTTTCAGTGATTTTTTTGAAAGGATTCCTTTTAATGTGTTGATTCATTCGAAAAAGAATTGCAATTCTGAATAGCACAAAATAAATGAAGGAATACAACGATCTCCAGAATTAGATCATGAGACGAAATATACTCCAAAGTCACGAAAATCAGTTTTTGTGTTTTCCACACAGAAATAAAAAAAATATGCGAAAATTTGTTCTTTGATTGTATAGTTAAGTATTCCTACAATTCCCATAAACTGATATCCACACTGCACAAACATTTTTAATTTTTCAAAAGAAGTGAAATTACTCATTCAGTTTCCGTATAAATTCCATACCTTTTGCACCGCCGGATTTCTGTATGAAATTATTTAAAAACGAAGTGATAGCCCAGAAATTCAGAGCCACTTCTAAAAGTTCTCCCAAATCACTAATTAATATTTGCGTGTTCTGAACAAAGTTATTCACGATTTTTTAAAAAATTCAGAATCAACATTAATATATTTGGAAGTAAATGTAATCAGAATTTAAAAAGATAAAATAAACTTATTTTTTATTTAAATACATCAAAAGTCAAAACCAAAATTGTAAACACAAACCACGTTTAAGTTATGCTAAAGCACAACTGTTGAAAGAATATTTATTTTACAATGATTCATTCGAAAAAATAATTATAGGTTAGCTTCAAATAATGAATAAATAAATATAAATATGATACTGAAAACATGCAAACGATTTCCAAAAAATTTTTGTCACATTCCAAGATAGAAATGACCACAACTGACGTTACATTTCCAAAGCTATGAAATATTGCTTCAAAACTGAGTTTTAGAAAATCTAAAGCAAATTTTGATTAAGTCGTTTCGAGGTGCACTTCATTATCATTTAAAGTTGCAGCGTAACAAATTCTTCAAATAAAGCAAGTTTTCTAAAAACACAATCATACAATCCAGTAAAAAAATTTAAGAAAAATTCGAAATGTATAAATGAGAAAAATATCACTCATTAATTCAAAAGCAATTGTTACATGATTATTTCGAATAAGCAATTAAACTTTTAAATTTTAATTATTTAATTAAAAATTTGATTGCTTCCACAATTTATTAATACTCACTAAAAATTGTATCACAAAATGGGAAAATGAAGCACTATTTCTTAAAGTTTTGAGGTAGTACTTTGGTATAAGCATGCAACAGCCAAGTTGTTGCAGATTTTCGCCAAGTTGGACGATAACATAAAAATATAGTTACCTTGATTTTAATCGTTTGGTACTGTGTTTGGTATAATGATTATGTATATGACCGTTAATTTTTGTTTGTTTATTTTTTTGTGGTAACCTCGTTGATTTCAAGCGATTAATTCGATCTTTTTAAAAAAAATTAATCATTTCCATATTGGGAGCTGTTGTTTCAGTGTTTGTGTTCCATTGCGACTTCTTTCCTAGGAATAATTGATCTCAAATTATTAGTGAGTACCAATACCTTTTTTTTTTTTTTGAAAAAACATGACAGTTCCGCGCTTTTAATTATTACGGATCAAAAGCCATACCAAATTCATTTCTGAAAAAAAATTGTTTCCTAAAATTTATGATCATATATTATTTATTCTTACCAAAATTTCCCCCAAATTTTTGGCCCAAAATTACGAATTGTCAAAAAATTGGTGGAACTTGAAAAAATTTTTTTTTCAAAAAGATAAAAAAAAAATCCGATGGCGGCAATTTTTATTTCAAAGTGAAAATTCGCTCTGCCATACTAATAAATCTGCCCAGGCAAAATTTTTTTTTTTCCCGGTTTGAAAATTTAAAATTTTCCCCACCATTTTACTTTCGATTAATGATTTCATAATTTTTTGTTTTCCCATTCCATAATCACATTTTTTTTTTTCTTAATAGAAAAGTTCTTTTTTTTGTTATTATTGTTTTTTTTTAAAATGGTTGTTTATTATTATAAATTATTGTTTTTTTTTTAAATTTTTTTTACCCCAATACTTTTTTTTATTATCTTTTTTTTTTTGTGGTTTTTTATAAATACTTTGTAGGTGACTATATGCTGCACTACTAAGTTGATAGAAAGCATTAATTTCTATAATGCATGTTCAAATATTTGCTTAATGCTTAACGATGTTACACCACAATCATAAAAGAACAAATAAACTTTAATGTTATTTGCTTACGAAAACAACATATGAGAAAACATCCACCCCGACAATCTACGGAAAGGAATACAGTATGGAATGACAATATACTGTTGAAAAAATAACAGAAAAAAAAGTTCTTTTCAGTTTGTCTTTTTTTAGGGTTTTAAAACTTCATATTCTTTTTTTTTATTTGTTATCGTTTTTTTTAAATTTTGTTTTTCATGGAAAATGTAAATGTGTTTCTTTTTTTTCCCATTTATTTTTAATTTTTTTTTTAAAGTATGAAATTTCCCTGTCTTAGCTTATTCATCGGGTTCTTGAATTCATCGGTTGTCAGTATTCTTGACAACCCTTTTTTTTAGAGCTAAAGTGACCTTTTTTTTTTAAAAAATCGAAATTTCTCCAAATGGTCCCAAATTTTAAATGTGAAAAACAATATATTTCTTAAATTTTGAAAATGATTTCAAAATCCTTTAGTTTAAAAAAAACTCTTAAAATATACTTAATTCTAAAACGTGAAGAGAAAATTTTCTTCATTTCTAAAAATGATTTCTAAACCTTTAATATAAAAAAAACCCCTTGGTAAAATTTTCTAAAAGTAAAAATATTTTTTTTCTTTTTCGAAAATGTTTTATAATCCTTAGTATTAAAAAACTTCAAAAAAATAAAATTTTTAAAAATGGGAAAAGATTTTCTTCATTTCTAAAATGATTTCTAAGTTTGGGTTATGTTGCTTACTCTATTTGTGAAAATAAATTCCAAAAAAATTAACAACCCTTTTTTATTTTTCCCAAATTTTTTTAACCCAATGTAAGACTGCCCAATTCACATTTATATTTTTATGACTTAAATTTAAAAAAATAATAAAAAAAGTAAAAAAAGTAATTTTTAAAACTCAATTACTAATTCGGTCAAAAAAAAAGTTTTATTTTTTTAGTTACTTTTTATTAAATAGTTATAATTAATATAAATATGTTTTACATACATGACAAAATCATAATATTAGTGGCAAAATGAAAGCGATTTTCCTTTTTCTTTTTCTATAAAAGGATTGTGGACTATTATTTTTGTTACTATTTATTCATTAGGAGGTGTTGGAAAGCAAAAATAATATTTTTTGAAAATTTGAGTTTTTTACATTTTAAAAATTGTATAAAACCTAAAAATACTTTATTTTTGACCTCTAGGGTAATTAAAAACCCTTGAAACCTATTTTTTAAATAATCGTTGAAACTGGGCCACGCCCATTTGAATGGCGAAAAATGAAAATTTAAAATTACTTCTTTTTTTGCTTAAAAAGTTAAACCCGTCTGATATATATCAAAGCATGCATCTTTTATTGTAAATTGAGCTTTTTTTTTTTTTATTTTTCTAGTCGTTTAAAAAATTTCCACTGTATACATTAAAATCAATTTATCTAAAAAATGTAATTTTTTGATTTTTTGATGTACCTTTTCAGAAACTACTGTTCACAGGTATGTAAAATTTTTAGGGTTTTTGTAATGATTTAAATATCCTGAAATGGGGCTTTTAAAAAAAATTTATTTTTACAAATTTTTATGTAAAAAATTTGAAAATTTTCCCAATATTTGATAAAATATTTCATAACTTTTTAAAAAAATTTGAAATTAGCTAAACGCTCTTTTCAGTATAATGAAAAGATGTATTTTTAATTGTCAAAAAATTTAAAACATGTATATAAACAGATTTTTAAAAAAAAGGTACATTAAAAAGCCAATTTAACATTGACGGTTTTACATATAGGGGGTTTCCCAACTCACCTTAATTAAAATTTAACTAATGAAAAGTATTTAAAAAAATGTACTTGTTTGTTTTAATCAAATTGTCATCCCCCTAAATTTTTTAAAAATGTTTTTGGGGCGAATGGATGAATAGAAAGTATTTTATTAAACGATTGAAAATTTGAACAATATATATATATATATATATAAAAAGGGGGTTTGAACTAATGGGAATTTGAATAACTTTCAGATGCAGAAAAAGATTTAATTTAATAAAGGACATTTTAGTTAAACTGACGTACGTAAAACTGATATTATTATATTAAAATGACGTGTGAAAGAAAAAAGTATTTCATCTTGTTCCATGTCATCAAATTGAATCGATTAATGGCACCAACTCTAATGAAAAGTATTGTGTCGCCAGTGAGACGAGAAGGGCCAACGGTAATTGATTTTCCCGGGAAGCAGCAAAACCAAATTGCCCCTACCCTTTTGACACGGAATACAGTGGCTGCTAGAAAAGGGTTTTCCAGTGTGAACAACTTCATCGAAATTTAAAAATTGGCGGGAAAGGGATAAAAAGGTTTAGAAATTCTATATTCTAGCTGTTTGAAGTCAGGAAATTAATGGTTGTTTCGGGATGAAGGCGGATTTTTGGAAAAAGCGGGGAAATTTATATTGATAAAAAGGAAATTTTTTGTTTGTGTTTGATGGAATTTTTTTTTATTTTTTATTCATAGATTGCGTTTTTTTTCGGTGTTTTCATAATTTAGTGAATATGGCAACTAATATTTAAAAGTTTTTTCATGTAACAAATTATTTGTAACGAATATCTAAAATAATATATATATTGTGTTTTGTCGAATGTTATTTTTTTGGATGTGATCTCTTGTTAGTGGGGGAATTGGCCTATATATATATATATATATATATATATATATATATATATATATATAACAAACAAAAAAAATCAGTAGCGCACACAGGGGAATTTTTTAAAGGGGGGGGTGGCCCAGGTTCAAAAGTCCACCTTTTTTTGTATCATGCTCCCTTTTGTTTTTTGTCGTTTTTAAAAAAAAAAAAAAACAGTAAAAACTAATTTTTGGGAATAAATAATTAGCATTAATAAAATAATCAATAATAACAAATTTTTAAATTTAAAATTTTTAAATGTACTGTATACTTAAAATTTTAAATCAATCGGAAAAAAATGAAGGGCTTTTTGGGGAAGGGGTCCCGTTAGGGCCCCTTGTTTTTCACTGTCAAATTATAAATTCTTGGCGATTGGGAGGGTTTTTTTTACTGATTTTTCATATTTATACCACTGATGATAAACCCCCTTTCGAGGTTTAAAACCCCAATTTATTGCACATTTAAACACAAACCTAAATAAATATTTAGACGACACAAAATGAGCATCACAAAAAACACACATGACGGGGAGGACAAATAAGCAAAAAGAGCTTCCCCGATTCTTGATTTTTTTTATGGGAAGGGGAACCCGGGAAAATTTCCAAAAAAATCCACATGATAACGGACGGGGCTTGTGAATAGGGGAAAAAATATCGTAAAGGGTTTAGGACTCTCTTTAAATACGCTAAACTGTTAATTTTTTTAAAAACAGTCACGATTTAACACTGTTTGCGGGCAAAATAGTAATTTTTACGCCAAAACCTGATGAGTCAGGGCACAAGAATAAATAGTTGTTTAGAAGTAATTAAAAAGGGGAAATTTTCCCCCACACACACACAATTATGAAAATTAATTATTATTTTCAATTTTTAAAAAAAAGGGTTACTTTTTTTTTTAATTTTTGGGCAAATTGATAGTTTTTTTTTAATTATTTTTAAAAAATCATCGATCTTGCAAAAAAATTTTTTAAAATTTTTCTCATATTTTTTTATTCAATTTATACTTTTGTTTTCTAAATGTTTTTAAAAAATATTGGTGATTTTTTGTTTTTTTTTTTTTTGTTGATTTTGTTTTTTTTTGCTTATTCTTTAATTTAATAAAAGATAAAAAAGCTATTCCCAGAAAATTTTTTTAAAGTCCCAAAAGTAAATATAACAAAAAACAAGTTTTGTCAGGGGGGTATCATTACCTTTTTTACAAACCTTCAGGAGATAGAGGGAAACCCCAAGATCAGTGATTTCCCAAAAATGGTCTTTTATAGACCCCAAAGGGGGCTATAACGATCCCCAAAAGGGGGCCACGCCCTTGAAAAAATAATTTGGTGGTCCCGGGTTAAATGGGGGGGCTACGATTGTATTTTTCCTTAAGCCAGATCGTGACTTTAATTTTAAAAAGGGGAAAATTTTAATTAAGTGGGAAACACAAACTTACATATTTAACAGATTTATTTACTAAATGGAATGAGGTTGGAAATTTTCAGTTACAAAGGGGACAGCATAAATTTTATTAAAACAAGGACCACATTCCAGCCTTTCTTGCCAAATTATGCAAAAAAAAAGGTGTAATAATGAACGTCGCAAAAATTTTTCCCGTTTCCCGAATTGTCACAGACAGTCTACCAGGAAAAGAACCCCTTTCAACCTACGTCAAATTTGAATTTCCCATATTTTTTGATTTTGAAACTAGGTTTGAGAATTTTGACTATCGTAATAGCATACATAGTAGGCAATGAATTCATATGGTCCATGAAAAGAAATGTCAGATTTCAAAATTAGGCACTAACGAAAAATTTAAAATAAATTTTTTGAAACGGATTCCCAAAAATTTCGGCCCAAAAAAATATACCGTTTTTTATTTTTTTTTTAGGGAAAATCGTGTGAAAAATTTTTAATTGCTTTTCCCGGTTTTGGAAAAAGGGGTGCTTGCCGATCTGAAAAACAAAAACAGAAACAAAAAAAGACTTGACAGTATTAACCGAGGAGATATTTAGGGTTAAAAACCCGACAAGATTGGTATCAAATGTTGAAAATATGTTTTGCATACCCAGATTCATCCTACCCCCTAAAAAAACATTTTTTTTTATGCTCATTTTTTTTATGTATTAAATTAATTTTAATTTAAAATTTAAATTTAAAAAGTCTTTTCTAAAGGTTTTTTCACTATACCTCCTGGGTTAAAATTTAAATCTTTTTAAAGTAAAATAGCTACATACTGCTATCAAAAACACATTTAAAATTGATGAAAATTTACAAACATTTAATATTAAAGGGTTTTAGGGGTCTACCCTAAGCCGAAAAAACCCGTCAAAAAGGGGGGCTATGAGGCAAAAAGTTTGGGGAAACCCCCTGACCTGAAACCCTGGAAAAACTTAAGGACTACATGGTCGGAAAAAAATTTTCTGGGGGAAAATAGTGACGACACAAAACATATAAAAAAATTATAAACGAAATGAGGAAAAAAAATATTTGTCATCCTTAGAACATCAAAAATTAAAAAAAAAAATTAAAGGGAAAAAGGGGGGCCTTGTGGTGGGGATTAAAACCCGCACGTTGTTTCCCCGGGGTTTGCCAGACCAGCGACACTCAACAAGCCCGGGCCCCCGGAAAGGATGTGGTTGATATGGTTCCCCTAGGTGATCAAACTTTGATTGTTAGCGTGAATTAGAGGTTTGATTTCTCAAAATGATCGAAAATTTTAAAATTCTTAATAATGACTTTATTAAAAATATAACTTAAATCTCTAATGATTTTTGATAAATTTTTTAAAAAGTGGGAAACTAATAAAAACCCAAAAACACAGCAAAAGTTAAACTGGATCGCGTAACTTGGGGCTACTTATCTAAATAATTATATTATTCGCCTTTCTTTCAATTCTGATAATATTACAAGTCCTAATACCAAATAATCGGGCATACCTTAATCCAAAAAAAGGTTCTATCACGGTACCGAAAAAACCTGGGCACGCGTGCAATTGGGGCAATTCAAACTCTTTTCTCTTCCAAAAAATAACTTTCCCTAAATTGCCATACTGCTTTTCTAAAACCCGTTCTTTTTAAAAAACTATCTTATTTGTATTTCCTAATCGTATTTCACTTCTTGGTTTGGGTTTGGAAAAGATTTTGCCTTTCTTGGCCCTCAAAGAACCAGGGTTATGTTACAGAAAAAAACGCGTGAGCCCCTCACAAATGGTCAATAGCCTTTTCTAAGTGGGATTATGGTAAACCCTTTTACTAAAAAATTTAATTAAAAGAACAATGTGCTAAAAATTTTTGCCCAAATTCCCAACAATGAAGCAATAAAATCTATCAATTTGCATTTTTTTTGGGAGTGAATTTTTAAATAAGAACTTGTGGACATGGATGAAAGGAAATGAAAAATTTCGGCCCAACTCAGTAAAAAATACATAAAGTAAATATTTTTTTTTTTTTTCATTTGATATAAAGGTTAAAAATATTTTAAAAAAAAGGAAAATAAAAGTTTTTTAAAATTTTGATCAATTTTGTTTTGCCCAATGCTGCTTTGTTCTTATGGGTTTCTTATCAAGATTTCAATACTTGCGACCGAATTTTCAATCATAATTTTCATTAACACCCGTCCCCATAACAATAACAATGTATTGAATGCAATAATAATGTAGTTGTTACTTAATCTATATAATTATAAGCCGTATAAAATTTTCAATAAGTATTAAATGTTGCATATGATTTTTTTAAAATAATAAATATTTTAAATACGTTACTTTAAAAAATAATAATATAAAAAAAATTTTGATGATGCTTTTTTTTTTAATTTTAAAAATTAAAGGGAAAAATTGTTAAAAACATTCAATGTATACTTTTAAGTCAAAAATATATTTTGTGTTTTTCAGTAAATTAAAAATTTTTTTAAAAAAAAAATTTTAAAAGGGAACCAATTGGGGGTGTCCCACTGCTTCATTATCTTCGCAACCTAGTCTGTGAGAAAAAAACAAAAAAGCAGTCATATCGTTTTTTTTTAATATCTCTTTATTAAGATCTTAACTTAAACAATAAAAATAATTCCCAAATTTAAATTTAAAAATTTTGCCAAACTGTTTTTTTTTAAAAATTTGTCCCCTCTTTTTAATAGTCTGTTTTTAGTGACATCCCACCACTTTTTTTAAATAGAAACTTACCAAAGTGACCCATTTCACTCGAAATTTGACCAAGAATCTAAATCTGGTCTCCGTTTCTAGAAATTCCTTCAACTATTTTTACAAAATGAAACACCTTCTTGAAAAAACCGACGTATTTGGCTTGAAAGCCAACTTACCGACCGATTTTAAAAACCCGGATGTCATTCGAACGGGGAGCCGTTCCCCAACCCAAAGATACTTAAAACATTACTCTGCGATTATTAGAACTCGAGTTATTGCACTTTGGTAATGCATTTCTATGAGAAGTATCAGAAAATCACCGAAAAAAAGTAAAAAAGTTTTAATTATGGTATTAGCCTTTTTGAAGCGTTCCTCTTTCAAATGGGCTTAATTGCAACGCTTTTCTATTTCCATGCGCGTTTGGGTCATTTTTTTGTCATCCTCCAATTTACGAAACTTAGTTTTTTGCACAGATTTCAACGATGATCACGAATATGTATGGCGCTTGTAGAAATTCCAATTAGTTCAAAAGTTATGCCCAACTGTTTCTATGAAATTCGTGCCCTCTTTCAATAGTCTGTTTCAGGGACATGCCCACCACTATTTTTTTTAAGCTAGAAACTTACCAAAGTGACCCATTTCACTCTAAATGTGACCAGGAATCTAAATCATGTCTCCGTTTCACGAAAATCCTTTAACTTTTTTAAAAAATCAAACACCTTCTTGAAAAAACCGAAGTATTTGGCTTGAAAGCCAACTTACTGACCGACTTTAAAAAACCGGCCAATTCCCACCAATTTTAGTTTTTCTTGAACAGAATTCAACGCTAATCACGAATATGTATGGCGATTGTCAAAATTCCAATTAGTTCAAAAGTTATGCTCCCAACTCTTTCTTTGAAATTTGTCCCATCTTTCGATAGTCTGTTTCAGTGACATACCCACCATTATTTTTTACCCTAGAAACTTCCCAATGTGACCTATTTCCCTCGAAATTTGACCAGGAATCTAAATCTTGTCTCCGTTTCACGAAATTCCTGTAACTCCTTTTTAAAAATGAAACACCTTCTTGAAAAACCGACCTATTTGGCGGGAAAAAATTACCAACCCCGATTTGACCACAGCTGACGTTACATTTCCAAAGCTATGAAATATTGCTAAAACTGAGTTTTAGAAAATCTAAAACAGAAATTTTTGATTAAAAGTCGTTTTTCGAGGTGCACTTCATTATCATTTAAAGTTGCAGCGTAACAAACAAATTCTTCAAATAAAGTAAGTTTTCCTAAAAAACACAATCATACAATCAGTAAAAAATTTAAGAAAAATTCAGGAAATGTATAAATGAGAAAAATATCACTCATTAGTTCAGAAACGGGTATTTACATGATTATTTCGAATAAGCAATTAAACTTTTTAAATTTTTAATTATTTAATTAAAATTTGATTTAGCTTCCACAATTTATTAATACTCACTAAAATTGTATCACAAAATGGGAAAATGAAGCACTATTTCTTAAGTTTTGAGGTAGTATTACTTTGGTATAAGTATGCAACAGCCAAAGTTGTTGCAGATTTTCACTCAAATTGGACGATAACATAAAAATAAATTTTTCCTTGATTTTTATCGTTTGGTACTGTGTTTGTATAATGATGATTATGTATATGACCGT
This sequence comes from Trichonephila inaurata madagascariensis, assembly GCA_019973955.1. Classification (NCBI taxonomy): domain Eukaryota; kingdom Metazoa; phylum Arthropoda; class Arachnida; order Araneae; family Nephilidae; genus Trichonephila; species Trichonephila inaurata. The sequence continues at coordinate 12,642 of BMAV01005272.1, forward strand.
TAATTTTTGTTTGTTTATTTTTTTTGTGGTAACCTCGTTGATTTCAAGCGATTAATTCAATCTTTTTTAAAAAAAATTAATCATTTCCATATTGGGAGCTGTTGTTTCAGTGCTTGTGTTCCTGCGACTTCTTTCCAAGGAATAATTGATCTCAAATTATTATTGAGTACCAATACCTTTTTTTTTTTTGAAAAAAACATGACAGTTCCGCGCTTTTAATTATTACAGATCAAAAGCCATACCAAATTCATTTCTGATCGAAATTGTTTCCTAAAATTTATGATACATATATTATTTATTCTTACCTAAATTTGCCCCAATTTCGGCCCAAATTACGAATTGTCATAAAGTGGTGGAGACATGAAAATGTTTTTTCTAAAAGATGAAAAAAATCCGATGGCGCAATATTTTATTTCAAAGTGAAAATTCGCTCTGCCATACTAATAAATCTGTCAGGCATAATTTTTTTTTTTACCAGTTTGCAAATTAAATTTCCCACCATTTTACTTTCGATTAATGATTTCATAATGTTTGTTTTCCCATTCCATAATCATCATTTCTTTTTTCTTAATAGTAAGTTCTTCTTTTGTTATTATTGTTTATTTTTAAAATGGTTGTTTATTATTATAAATTATTGTTTTATTTTTAAATTTTTTTTACCGCAATACTTGTTTTTATTATCTTTTCTTTTGTGGTATTTATAAATACTTTGTAGGTGACTATATGCTGCACTACTAAGTTGATAGAAAGCATTGAATTTCTATAATGCATGTTCAAATATTTGCTTAATGCTTAACGATGTTACACCACAATCATAAAAGAACAAATAAACTTTAATGTTATTTGCTTACGAGAGACAACATATGAGACACATGCCACACGACAATCTACGGAAAGGAATACAGTATGGAATGACAATATACTGTTGACAAATAACAGAAAAAAAAAGTTCATTCAGTTTGTCTATTTTATGTAGCTAAAACTTCATATTCTATTTTTTTATTTGTTATCGTTCTTTTTAATTTGTTTTTCATGGAAAATGTAAATGTGTTTCTTGTTTTTCCATTTATTTTTAATTCTTTTTTTAAGTATGCAATTCACTGTCTTAGCTTATTCATCAGGTTCTTGAATTCATCAGGTGTCAGTATTCTTGACAACCCGTTTTTTTAGAGCTAAGTGACCTTCTTTTTTTAAAAATCGAAATTTCTCCAAATAGTACAATTCTTAAATGTGAAAAACAATATATTTCTTAGAATTTTGAAAATGATTTCTAAATCCTTTAGTTTAATAAAAACTCTTAAAATATACTTAATTCTAAAACGTGAAGAGATATTTCTTCATTTCTGAAAATGATTTCTAAACCTTTAATATAATAAAAACTCCTAAGTATAATTCTAAAAGTAAAAATATATTTTTCATTTCTGAAAATGATTTATAATCTCTTAGTATAATAAAACTTCTAAAAAATATAATTTTAAAATGGGAAAAGATGTTCTTCATTTCTAAAATGATTTCTAAGTTTGGGTTATGTTGCTTACTCTATTTGTGAAAATAAATTCCATAAAAATTAACAATCCTTTTATATTTCCAAAGTTTTTAATCAATGTAAGACTGTCAATTCACATTTATATATTTCTATGACTTGAATTAAAAAGTAATATAAAAAGTATAAAGTAATTTTTAAAACTCAATTACTAATTCGGTCAACAAAGAAAAGTTTTATATTTTTAGTTACTTTTTATTAAATAGTTATAATTAATATAAATATGTGTACATACATGACAAAATCATAATATTGAGTGGCAAAATGAAAGCGATTTTCCATTTTCTATATTTCTATATATAGGATTGTGGACTATTATTTTTGTTACTATTTATTCATTAGGAGGTGTTGGAAAGCTAAAATAATATTTTTTGAAAATTTGAGATTTTTACATTTTCAAAATTGTATAGAAACCTATAAAATACTTTACTTTTGACCTCTAGGAGTAATTAGAAGCCCTTGAAACCTATTTTTTAAATAATCGTTGAAACTGGGCCACGCCCATTTGAATGGCGAAAAATGTAAATTAAATTACTTCATTTTTTGCTTAAAGAAGTTGAACACGTCTGATATATATCAAAGCATGCATCTTTTATTGTAAATTGAGCTTTTATTTTTATTTTTCTAGTCGATTAAATTTCCACTGTATACATTAAAATCAATTTATCTCAAAATGTAACTTTTTGATGTTTGATGTACCTTTTCACCGAAACTACTGTTCACAGGTATGTAAAATTTTTACGGTAGTTGTAATGATGTCTAATATATACTGAAATGAGCTTTTAATAAATTTATTTTTTACAAATTTTTTATGTAAAAAAATTTGCAAATTTCGCAATATTTGATAAAATATTTCATAACTTATTAAAAAATTTGAAATTAGCTAAACGCTCATTCAGTATAATGAGAAAGATGTATTACTTTAATTGTGCGAAAATTTCAAACATGTATATAACAGATTTTTGAAAAAAGGTACATTAAAAAGCCAATTTAACATTGACGAGATGTGTACATATAGAGGGTTTCCAACTCACCTTAATTAGAAATTTAACTAATGAAAAGTATTTGAAAAAATGTACTTGATTGCTTTAATCAGAAGTGTCATCCGCCTAAGTTTTAAAAATGTATTTGGGCGAATGGATGAATAGAAAGTATTTTATTAACGATTGAAAATTTGAACAATATATATATATATATATATATATATAGGGGGTAATGAACTAATAGGAATTGAATAACTTTCAGATGCAGCAAAGATTTAATTTAATAAGGACATTTTAGCATTAAACTGACGTACGTAAAACTGATATTATTATATTACATGACGTGATGCAAGACAAGTATTTCATCTTGTTCCATGTCATCAAATTGAATCGATTAATGGCACCAACTCTAATGAAAAGTATTGTGTCGCCAGTGAGACGAGAATGTAGCCAACGGTAATTGATGATATGCGGAGAAGCAGCAGACAAATTGCTCTAGCCTTTGACACGGAATACAGTGGCTGCTAGATAAGTTTTCAGTGTGAACAACTTCATCGTAATTAAGTGGCGGGCAGGGATGAAAGGTTTAGAAATTCTATATTCTAGCTGTTTGAAGTCAGGAGGGAATTAATGGTTGTTTCGGGATGAAGGCGGATTTTGTGGCTAAGCGTGGTAATATATTGATGAAAAGGAAATTCTTTGTTTGTGACTTTGATAGTAATTTTGTTTTTATCTTTGGATTCATAGATTGCGCTTTTTCGGTGTTTTCATAATTTAGTGAATATAGCAACTAATATTTAAAAGATTTTCATGTAACAAATTATTTGTAACGAATATCTAAAATAATATATATATTGTGTTTGTCGAATGTTATTGTTTTGGATGTGATCTCTTGTTAGTAGGGGAAGTGGCCTATATATATATATATATATATATATATATATATATATATATATATAACAAGGGACAGAAGCAAATCAGTAGCGCACACAGAAGGGAATGTTTTCAAGGGGGGGTGGTCCAGGTTCGAAGTCCACCATTTTGTATCATGCTCTCCTTTTGATTTTGTCGATTTTGAAAAAAAAAAAAACAGTAAAAACTAATTATTGGATAAATAATTAGCATTAATAAAATAATCAATAATAACAAATATTTAATTAAATTTTACATGTACTGTATACTTAGAATTATAATCAATCGGAAAAAAATGAAGGGCTTTGGGTAAGGGGTCAGTCCCTAGGACCCTTGTGTGCACTTCACTGTACAGAATTATAAATTCTTGGCGATTGGTAGTTTTCTTTACTGATTATCATATTTATACCACTGATGATACCTCCTTTCGAGGTTAAAGACCGCCAATTTATTGCACATTTAAGCACAAACGCTAATATAAATATTTAGACGACACAAAATGAGCATCACAAAAAACACACATGACGAGAGAGGACAATATAAGCAAGTGAGCTTCAGATTCTTGATTTTTTATATGGAAGCAACGGAAATTCCAGAAATCCACATGATAGCGGACGGAGCTTGTGAATAGGGGAAAGATATCGTAAGGTTGAGGACTCTCTTTAAATACGCTAAACTGTTAATTTTTAAAGGGCAGTCACGATTTAACACTGTTTGCGGGCAAAATAGTAATTATTTACGCGCAAATCCTGATGAGTCAGGGCACACAGAATAAATAGTTGTTTAGAAGTAATTAAAAGGGAATTATCACACACACACACAATTATGAAAATTAATTATTATTTTCAATTTTACTAAAAAAAAGGATTACTTTTTAAATATTACTTGGGCAGAATTGATAGTTTTATTTTAATTATTTTTAAAACTCATCGATCTTGCAATAATAATTTTTCAATTGTTCTCATATTTATTATTCAATTTATACTTTTGTGTTTCATGAAATGTTTTAAAAACTATTGGTGATTTTAGTTTTTTTGTTGTTGTTGTTGATTTTGTTTGTTTTGCTTATTCTTTAATTTAATAAAAGATAAAATGCTATTCTAGAAAATTTTTTAATGTCCAACAGTAAATATAACAAAAAGCAAGTATGTGCAGGGGTGTATCATTACCTTGGTTACAAACCTTCAGGAGATAGAGGTAACCCTAAGATCAGTGATTCCCCAAAGTGGTCTATATATAGACCCCAGGGGTCTATAACGATACCACAAAGAGTCCACGACCATTGAAAAAATAATTTGGTGGTCAGGGTATAAATGGGGGGTCTACGATTGTATTTCTCCTTAAGCCAGATCGTGACTTTAATTTTAAAAAGGGAAATTGTAATTAAGTGGGAAACACAAACTTACATATTTAACAGATTTATTTACTAAATGGAATGAGGTTGGAATTTGCAGTTACAGGCGACAGCATAAATTTTATTAAAACAAGGACCACATTCCAGCCTTTCTTGCCAAATTATGCAAAAGAATAAGGTGTAATAATGAACGTCGCAAAATTTTCCAGTTTCCTGAATTGTCACAGACAGTCTACCAGGAAAAGACGTTTCAACCTACGTCGAACATTTAGATTACCCATATTTTTAGATTTTGAGCTAGGTTTGAGAATGTTTTGACTATCGTAATAGCATACATAGTAGGCAATGAATTCATATGGTCATGTAAAAGAAATGTCAGATTTCGAAATTAGGCACTATATGCTGCAAAATTAAAGTAAATTTTAGAAACGGATAATCCAATAATTTCGGCACCAAAACATATACCTGTTATTTATTCCATATTATGGAATATCGTGTGAAAGTTTTTAATTGCTTTTCGGTTTGGAAAAGGAGTGCTTGCCGATCTGAAAAACAAAACAGAAACAGAAAGACTTGACAGTATTAACCGAGGAGATATTTAGGGTTAAAACCTGACAAGATTGGTATCAAATGTTGAAAATATGTTGTGTGCATACTTAGATTCATCCTACCCACTAAAAAGCATTTTTGATGCTCATTTTATTTTATGTATTAAATTAATTTTAATTTACCAATTAATTAAAATGTCTTTTCTAAAGGATTTTACACTATACCTCCCTGCAGTTAAAAATTTAAATCTTTTAAAGTAAGTAGCTACATATCTGCTATCAAAAACACATTTAAGTTGATGAAAATTTACAAACATTTAATATTAGGTTAGTAGGGGTCTACCCTAAGCCGAAAAACCTGTCAAGGGGTCTATGAGGCAAAAAAGTTTGGGAACCTCTGACCTAGACCATGGAAAATCTTAAGGACTACATGGTCGGAAAAGCTTTTCTGGAAAGTAGTGACGACACAAAACATATAAAAGATATACACGAAATGAGGAAAAAACATATTTGTCATCCTTAGTACATCAAAAATTAGAAAAAAAAAAACTTGATAAGGGACAATAGGGGAGCATATCGTGGTGGGGATTAAGACGCAGCACGTTGTTAATCTGCAGGATTCGCCAGACCAGCGATACTCAACAAGCGGCCCGCGGGCCGGATGTGGTGTGATATGGTCTCTCTATGGTGATCATATCTTTGATTGTTAGCGTGAATTAGAGGTTTGGGATTCTCAAAATGATCGGACATTTTAAAATTCTTAATAATGACTTTATTAAGAATATAACTTAAATCTCTAATGATTTAGATAGAGATTTTTAATAAGTGAGAATCTAATAAACCAAACACACAGCAGCAAGTTAAACTGGATCGCGTAACTTGGAGCTACTTATCTAAATAATTATATTATTCGCCTATACTTTCAGATTCTGATAATATTACAAGTCCTAATACCAAATAATCAGTCATACCTTAATCCAAAATAAGGTTCTATCACGGTACGAAACACCTGGGCACGCGTGCAATGTGGGTCAATTCAAACTCATTATCTCTTCCAAACATAACTTTCCCTAAATTGCCATACTGCTTACTAAAACTGTTCTTTTAAAAGCTATCTTATTTGTATTTCCTAATCGTATTTCACTTCTTGGATTTGGGTTGGAAAAGATTTGCCATTAATCTTGGCCGTCAAAGAACCAGAGGTTATGTTACAGAAAAGACGCGTGAGCCCGTCACAGTGGCTCAATAGCCTTTTCTAAGTGGGCCGGTTATGGTACCTTGTACTAAAAAATTCAATTATTAAGAACAATGTGCTAAAATTTTAGCCGCAAATTCTAACAATGAAGCAATAAAATCTATCAATTTGCATTTTTTTTGGTAGTAGATTATAAATAAGAGGCTTGTGGACATGGATGAAAGGAAATGAAAATTACGGCATAACTCAGTAAAAAATACATAAAAGTAAATATTTTTTTTGTGCATTTGATATAAAGGTTAAAAAGTATTTAAATAAACGAAAATGAGAGTTTTAATATTTTGATCAATTTTGTTTTGCCCAATGCTGCTTTGTTCTTATGGCCGTGCTTATCAAGATTTCAATACTTGCGACCGAATTTTCAATCATAATTTTCATTAACACCCGTCCCCCATAACAATAACAATGTATTGAATGCAATAATAATGTAGTTGTTACTTAATCTATATAATTATAAGCCGTATAAATTATCAATAAGTATTAAATGTTGCATATGTTATTTTTAAAGTAATAAATATTTTAAGTACGTTACTTTTAAGTAATAATATAAGTATTATGATGCTTTTTTTTTCTAATTTTAAAATTGGAAAAGATTGTTAAAAAACACATTCAATGTATACTTTTTAAGTCAGAATATATTTTGTATTACTTTTCAGTAAATTAATAATTTTTTAAAATAATTATAAGGCAACCAATTGGGAGTGTCCCACTGCTTCATTATCTTCGCAACCTAGTCTGTGAGAAAGAACAAAAAAGCAGTCATATCGTTTATTTTAATATCTCTTTATTAAGATCTTAACTTAAACAATATACAATAATTCCAATTAATTCAAAAATTATGCCAAACTGTTTCTTTAAAATTCGTCCCCTCTTTCAATAGTCTGTTTCAGTGACATGCCCACCACTTTTTTTTTACACTAGAAACTTACCAAAGTGACCCATTTCACTCGAAATTTGACCAAGAATCTAAATCTGGTCTCCGTTTCCAGAAATTCCTTCAACTATTTTTAAAAAATGAAACACCTTCTTGAAAAAACCGACGTATTTGGCTTGAAAACCAACTTACCGACCGATTTTAAAAACCCGGATGTCATTCAGACGGGAGCCGTTCCCCAACACAAAGATACTTAAAACATTACTCTGCGATTATTAGAACTCGAGTTATTGCACTTTGGTAATGCATTTCTATGAGAAGTATCAGAAAATCACCGAAAAAAAGTAAAAAAGTTTTAATTATGGTATTAGCCTTTTTGAAGCGTTCCTCTTTCAAATGGTAAGTACAGCGCACCTTTTTCTATTTTCCATGCGCGTTTGGGTCATTTTTTTTGTCATCCTCCAATTCTTACGAAACTTAGTTTTCTTGCACACAGATTTCAACGATGATCACGAATATGTATGGCGCTTGTAGAAATTCCAATTGGTTCAAAGTTAGCGCCCAACTGTTTCCTATGAAATTCGTGCCCTCTTTCAATAATAGTCTGTTTCTGAGGACATGCCCACCACTATTTTTTAAGCTAGAAACTTACCAAAGTGACCCATTTCACTCTAAATTTGACCAGGAATCTAAATCATGTATCCGTTTTACGAAAATCCTGAAACTTTTTTAAAAAATCAAACACCTTCTTGAAAAAACCGAAGTATTTGGCTTGAAAGCCAACTACTGACCGACTTTAAAAACCGGCCAATTCCCACCAATTTTAGTTTTTCTTGAACAGAATTTAAACGCTAATCACACGAATATGTATGGCGATTGTCAAAATTCAATTAGTTCAAAAGTTATGCTCAACTCTTTCTTTGAAAATTTGTCCCATCTTTCGATAGTCTGTTCCAGTGACATACCCACCATTATTTTTTTACCTAAAGAAACTTCCCAATGTGACCTATTTCCTCGAAATTTGTTGACCAGGAATCTAAATCTTGTCTCCGTTTCACGATTCCTGTAACTCATTTTTAAAAATGAAACACCTTCTTGCCAGAAAAAACCGACCTATTTGGCTTGAAAATAACTTACCAACTCCGATTTTAAAACCTTCAATTCTCACCTAACTTAGTTTTCTTGCACAGAATTCAGCGTCGATCTCGACATATGTGTAAGCGCTTGGCCACAAATTCGTAGTTCAAAAGTGCGCCCAACTGTTTCTTGCTGAAATTCGTGCTTTCTTTCAATAATCTGTTTCAGTGAGCATTTACCACTATTTTTTTTTCCTGAAAACTTACCAAAGTGACCTATTTCACTCAATTTGACCAGGAATCTAAATCTGGTCTCCGTTTCACGAATATCAGCAAACTGTTGTTAAAATGGGAAACAACTTCTTGTAAAACCGACCTATTGGCTTGAAAGCAGATTTACCGACCGATTTTAAAACTAACAAGTTCTCACCAAACTTAGTTTTTCTTGCACAGTATTCAACGCTAATCCGAATATATATAGCCTTGTAGAAATTCAATTAGTTCAAAGAAGTTATAGCAACTGCTTCTTTGAAATTCATCCCCTCTTTCAATAATGAAGTCTCTTTCAGTGACATACCCATCACTTTTACCCTAGAAACTTAAAGTGACCTATTTCGCTCGAAATTTGACCAGGATCTAAATCTGGTCTCCGTTTCTGAAATTCTTGTAACATTTTTTAAAAAATGAAACAACTTCTTGTAAAACTGACCTGTATTTGCCTTGAAATCCAACTTATCGATGATTTTAAAAAACCTTTCCAATTCTCACCAGACAGTTTTTCTTGCACAGATGTCAACGCTGATCTCAAAATATAAATAGCGCTTGCTTAGAAATTCCAATTAGTTCAAAAGTTATGTCAACTGTTTTTTGAAATTCAGTAGCTTCTTTCAATAATCTGTTTTCAGTGACATACCCCACCACTATTTTTATTTACCCTGAAACTAGCAAAGTGATCTATTTCGCTCGAACTTTGACCAGGAATCTAAATCAGTCTCCATTTTCACGAATATCCTGTAACTCTTTTTAAAAATGAAAAAATTATTTGTAAAACAAACCTATTTGACGAAAGCCTGCTTACCGACCGATTTTAAAAACCTTTCAAATTCCCACCAATTTTAGTTTTTTCACAGACTTCAACTGATCCTCGAATATATATAGCGCTTGTAGAAATTCCAGTAGTTTAAAAGTTATACCTAACTCTTTTCTTTGAAATTCGTCCCACTTTCAATAATCTGTTTCAGTGACATGCCACTATTTTTTTTTATCCACAAGAAACTTACACAAAAGGGGACCCATTTCACGCGGGTGACCAGGAATCTAAATCTTGTCTCCTTTTAACGAAATCCTGTAACTTTTTTTAAAAGAAACACCTTCTTTAGAAACCGACGTATTTGCTTAGCAAGCCAGCTTACCGTCCGATATTAAAAACCGGCCAATTCTCTGAAACCGACTTTTTCTTGCACAGATTTTAACGCTATGTAATGAATATGTGCATGGCGCTTGTCAGAAATTCCAATTAGTTCAAAAGTTAACCCAGCCAAGTGAGTCCCCTCGCACCAATAATCTGTTTCAGTGACATACTTTTCAGTACTTTTATCCTAGAGAGCTTGCAAAAGTGACTCATTTCGCTCGAATATGACCAGGAATCTATATCTGGTTTACGTTTTTCACGAATATACTGTAACTCTTTTTAAAAATGAAGAACTTCTTGTAAAACCGACGTATTTGGCTTGAAGAGAGCCAACTTACTAACCGATTTTTAAAAAACCTTAGGCAATTCTCACCCAATTTTCGTTTTTCTTGCACAGAATTCAACGTAATCACGGGTATGTATGGCGCTTGTCAAAATTCCATTTTAGTTCAAATGTTGTGCAGCTCTTTCTTTGAAATTTGTCCCTTCTTTGGATGGATTTGTTTCAGTGACATGCCCACCACTTTTTTTTTTATCCTAGAAACTTACAAAAGTGAATTATTTCACTCGAAATTTGACCAGGAATCTAAATCTTGTCTCCGTTTCTAGAAAATCCTGTAACCTTTTTTAAAAAATCAAACACATTCTTGAAATAACCGACGTATTTGGCTTGAAAGCCAACTTACCGACCGATTTTAAAAAACCTATCAATTCTCACAAAATTTAGTTTTTCTTGATCAGCATTCAACGCTGATATCGAATATATATGGCGCTTGTAGAAATTCCAATTAGTTTAAAAGTTATACTCAAATGTTTCTTTGAAATTCGTCCCCTCTTTCAATAGTCTGTTTCAGTGACATGCCCACCACTATTATTTTTTATCCTAGAAACTTACCAAAGTGACCCATTTCACGCGAAATTTGAGCAGGAATCAAAATCAACATATAGTTTTCACGAAATCAGTAACTTTTTAAAAAAATAAAACACCTTCTTCTGAAACCGACGTTTTGGCTTGAAAGCGAACACCGACCGATTTTTAAAAAACTGGCCAATTTCTCTTGAAACTTAGTTTTCTTGCACAGACGTCAACACTGATATAAGAATATATATGGCGCTTGTCGAAATTTCCAGATTAGTTCAAAACTTAAACCCAACTGTTTCTTTGAGAATTTGTCCCTCTTTCAATAGTTTGTTTCAGTAACTTTATCGCCACCACTTTTTTTTTTTTTTTTTATCCTAGAAATTACCAAAGTGACCCATTTCACTCGAAATTTGACCAAGGAATCTAATCTGGTGTACATTTCGAAATTCTTTAAGGGATGGTGGACTTTGAAATTGTGAAAATCGTCTAAAATATGGAAAATTTTTTTTTTTATAGATGTATGATTTTCGTGAGTTCACTGAACCATATGCAAAGAAACCGCATGTGTCCTAAGTAATTTTTATTAAAGTTATAAGCATTTAAAAAATTTAAATGGACCCAAAAGAAATATGTAAACAAAGCATGTGCTTAGGTTGTCATAATTTTTGAGGTTTTTTTTTAATATTAAATTAATATTTTCCGTGTTTTAACAACTACATTTTAAAACGCAACCTTTAACTGTTCTATCGCTGTTTACCCTTCCACTTGTTTACAAAAAGTCGAAAGTGTGCCTGTTTTAAAATTGCACATGTTTGATCGCTGTATGCTGTTTCTTAGTAACTCTGTTTATCTCTGAGATTACATTTTTGTATCTAAAATCCACAAAAGCTTCAAAACATCTACAAATTGTCCTGTATTTGTATACAATGGATGCTATTAGTAGGCGCTATCGAAAACCTAAAAAGGTAGGCCATCAAAAGAAGGAGTTTGTGTGCATCCAAAGTACAAAAAGAGATGGGAAAAATCGCATACAAAGTGATTTTACGATAGTACTTTAATGATATTGCTAAAACTCTGATATTCTGCTTGCTGAAAATTCAATTATTATGCATACTGAAAACTGTATTAGTGATGAAGGTTCAGATGCTGAGTGAAAATGAACAATATTTGAATACAAGTGCCAGAAAATTTCAGATGTTTCGCTACATCAACATCAACTTTTTGTCCTAGTGAGAAAAGTACATATGTTTTTGATGAATAATGATATGTGGTCTTCTCTTTTATGTAACATAAAATGTGATAGATGTGATATTGCTCATTGGATGTTGAGTGTAATGGTGCTTATGGTTTTCTTCAAAAATAGAACTAAAAAATATAAAAGCTGCAAAAATATTTAATTCTGTATTCTCTAGCCACGAGATGATGATGATAGCAAATGTTTCGAGGCAAATAAAAAGCTCGTTGAAGCTTTTCTAAAAATTGGGAAAAGGTCATGCAGCATTAGAACTTTCTCTATGGCTGTGGCATTCATACGTGGATAAAAACATTCTCAAAATGTTTACTTAAATTATATGAGAAAAGTGTAGTTTTAAAGACATTCTTGAAATTTCGGAAGGAGTGGTCGAAAACACCATGAAGATTTGCTCGGCATTGTTAATGGTGTTATAGACACATCCTGCGTTTTCATATGATGGAACATGGCAGAAACAGGGACATTCATCATTGTACGGGATAAGAATCGTTATCGACATTTTGACTGGGCTCATTATCGATTACGAAATCCTTTTAAATATTACTTAGGAATGCACTACCGCAAAGGGATCTTGGAGAAAATGGCGCTGAGTACTCCATATGGTACAAATCACACCAAAAGAAGAATGCAGCGGAAATTATGTAGGATCTTCTAATGCCATAAAATTAAAGCTGCAGAAATTATATGGAAAAGATCCATTAAAATTGTGGTATGCGATACGTGAGCATCTTGTCGAATGATGATGCCAAGACCTATCAACATTTATCATCATTAAATGTGTATGGTGACTGCATAAAAATTGTGAAAGAGAATGCATTAACCACGTGGCAAAAGGAAGCAGCACAGGACTCCGTAATAAAATTTCAGAGTGGCGGGTAAAGGTATCACCATTGGTGCTTGGGCGGAAGGGGCAACCTCAAAGAAAATACCATTGTGAAACTGACCTAGCTTTACAGAAAAGCTATAAAGACAATGCCACCAGATGTAAGAAAAATGAAAGGTGCAATTTAGCTTCATTGTTTCATTGTTCATCAACAGATAAAAACTCCAAAGCATAGTAAATGCCCTACTGGTTCATTTATCATGATTGCTTTTACCAGAGGGCATTGGCTAAAAAATAAAAGAACCTATGTCCCATTCACTGAAGTGAAAACTAAGCTCTCGGAACAAGTCCTGGAAAAATGCTTCCAGTATATCAGGAAGCTTGCAAAGCTGATAATGAGCTTTTAGAAAGATGCAGTGCGGGGAAAACTCAGAATACCAACAGCATCCACAGTGTCATTTGGAAAAACTGCCCAAAAGAAACTTTTGTTTCTAAAAGCGACTTGAAATGTGTGTTATATCTGCAGGTGGATATAATTTGGTTACTTCAATAGTTTAGCTATTGAGCACAAGGATTAAGTGCTGTATCTGTGGACATTTCCCATAAACGTGATAAACGACGCTTAGCTCAGAGTGAAAAAAGAATTCTAGTGATTGGAAAAAAGAAAAGAATCAGTAATAAATTGTCCATCCAAAATTACAAGGAACATTAAAAGAAGATTAGAAACATATGGTTCTGGCAAATTTTAAAATGTTTTTCAGTAAATTAATATTTATTTGTACTATCACTGAAAACATTTACCGAAAAACTGTATCATGTGGAAACCATTTTATTCTTTTTATTAATTTTTTTTCTCTCTTCAAATTATGCTTGTAAATAAATAACCTAGTATAAATATGTCTGTTATTAAATAAAATGGATGTTTAATATTATCAGAACAACAATTATAAAAAGGTAAGTGGAAAAACATTTTTAAAATGACTTTTTTCTCAAAAACTTTGTTTTCAGATTTACGATGCTTTTAAGGGTCTCAGGGGGTGTTAAATTTTCTAGAGGTCTGAAAATATAAACAATTTTCAAACAGGTATAATTTATTTAATATTAAATTTAATGATTCGAATCTTTTACATTGCTTATATAAGAGAATGGGCCTTCAGAAAATAATATAAAATGTTTAAAATATAATCATAATTTTAAAATAATAAGCATATGAAAATTCTTTGATAAATATTATTAAGTATTTTTTTGTATTTGCGCACGCTATTTTCTAAAATAGTAGCATCTGATGTATAAAATTTATAGAATTATAAAATGCATCATACTCTTTAAGCCGTGCCTAATTTTAGTATTATATGTCTTTTGTATTTCAAAAATATTTGTAAACATTACAATTGCAATATTTTTTAAAAATATATTTTTTATTTATTAAAATATATAATAAATTATTCTATTTATATAAAAGCTACAGTGTAGCCAATGAGAATACATTTAACTTTTATTATTCAACTTATAGCTAGTAATTAAAGCTACTATTTTAGAAAATATAGCGTGCTGTATAAAAAATACTTAATATTTATCATAGAATTTTCATATGCTTATGATTTTTAAAATTATGAATATTTTAAACATTTTATATACTTTTCTGAAGCCCAGCCCATTCTTTTATAATAATGTGTAAAGATTCCGAATCATTTTAATTTAAATTTAAAATAATTATACCTGTTTGAAATTGTTTATATTTTCAGACCTCAAGAAAAATTTAACACCCTGAGACTCTCCTTAAAATGTTCCCATGCGTCTCAGATTTTTGAGCAAATTGTAAAATTTCTCGTGAAGAATACTGATAAGTACATAATAAATCTGGGTATCCATTTAAAATTTTGACTTCATTTAGATAGTTAAAAATTTCATTTTAGTGTACAAATCCTTGATAATATTTTACAGAAAATTAAGTACACAAATGAACAAAAACTTTCTAAAAATTAACCGGTTATAAAATTGCTAAATAATACCCATTTATATTAACGTGTACTAATAAACATTAATAATGTTAGACGAAGTCAAAAATAAAAATTGGAACATGGAATGTTTTTAAAAATTTAAAACTTATTAATTTTTGAATTTAACAAAAGTTTTAATTGAAAATTTTTTTAAAGATATGTTTGATCTAGTTATTATTCCAGTGTATATGCTCATAAATTTTCATTACTCTTACTTAATAATTAAAAAAAAAGTTTTTGAAAGTCCACTGTCCCCTTAACCTTTTTTAAAAAATGAAACACCTTCTTGAAAAAACCGACCAATTTGGCTTGAAAGCCAACTTACCGACAGATTTTAAAACACCTTCCAATTCTCACCAAACTTAGTTTTTCTTGCACAGATCTCAACGCTAATCACGAATATATATGGCCTTTGTAGAAATTATATTTAGTTCAATATGTTATGCCCAACTCTTTCTTTGAAATTTTTCACTTCTTTCGATAGTCTGTTTTAGTGACATGCCCACCACTTTTTACCATAGAAACTTACCAAAGTGACCTATTTCGCTCGAAATGTGACCAGGAATATAAATCTGGTCTCCGTTTCACGAAATTCCTGTAACTTTTTTTTAAAAAATGAAACAACTTCTTGTAAAAACTGACCTATTTGCCTTGAAAAACAACTTACTGACCGATTTAAAAAACCTTTCAATTCTCACCAGACTTAGTTTTTCTTGCACAGATGTCAACGCTGATCTCAAATAAATATAGCGCTTGTAGAAATTCCAATTAGTTCAAAAGTTATGCCCAACTGTTTTTTAAAATTCGTAGCTTCTTTCAATAATCTGTTTAAGTGACATGCCCACCACTCTTTTTTTTTTTACCCTAGCGCACTTGCAAAGTAACCCATTTCAAACAAGAAGCATGTTAGGAATCTAAATCTGGTTTAGAAGTTTCACAGATATCCTGTGACCACAGCTGACGTTACATTTCCAAAGCTATGAAATATTGCTAAAACTGAGTTTTAGAAAATCTAAAACAGAAATTTTTGATTAAAAGTCGTTTTTCGAGGTGCACTTCATTATCATTTAAAGTTGCAGCGTAACAAACAAATTCTTCAAATAAAGTAAGTTTTCCTAAAAAACACAATCATACAATCAGTAAAAAATTTAAGAAAAATTCAGGAAATGTATAAATGAGAAAAATATCACTCATTAGTTCAGAAACGGGTATTTACATGATTATTTCGAATAAGCAATTAAACTTTTTAAATTTTTAATTATTTAATTAAAATTTGATTTAGCTTCCACAATTTATTAATACTCACTAAAATTGTATCACAAAATGGGAAAATGAAGCACTATTTCTTAAGTTTTGAGGTAGTATTACTTTGGTATAAGTATGCAACAGCCAAAGTTGTTGCAGATTTTCACTCAAATTGGACGATAACATAAAAATAAATTTTTCCTTGATTTTTATCGTTTGGTACTGTGTTTGTATAATGATGATTATGTATATGACCGTTAATTTTTGTTTGTTTATTTTTTTGTGGTAACCTCGTTGATTTCAAGCGATTAATTCAATCTTTTTTAAAAAAAATTAATCATTTCCATATTGGGAGCTGTTGTTTCAGTGCTTGTGTTCCACTGCGACTTCTTTCCAAGGAATAATTGATCTCAAATTATTAGTGAGTACCAATACCTTTTTTTTTTTTAAAAAAAACATGACAGTTCCGCGCTTTTAATTATTACAGATCAAAAGCCATACCAAATTCATTTCTGATCGAAATTGTTTCCTAAAATTTATGATACATATATTATTTATTCTTACCTAAATTTGCCCCAATTTCGGCCCAAATTACGAATTGTCATAAAGTGGTGGAACTTGTAAGAAAATGTTTTTCTAAAGATGAAAAAATCCGATGGCGCAATATTTTATTTCAAAGTGAAAATTCGCTCTGCCATACTAATAAATCTGTCAGGCATAATTTTTTTTTTTACCAGTTTGCAAATTAAATTTCCCACCATTTTACTTTCGATTAATGATTTCATAATGTTTGTTTTCCCATTCCATAATCATCATTTCTTTTTTCTTAATAGTAAGTTCTTCTTTTGTTATTATTGTTTATTTTTAAAATGGTTGTTTATTATTATAAATTATTGTTTTATTTTTAAATTTTTTTTACCGCAATCCTTCTTTTTATTATCTTTTCTTTTGTGGTATTTATAAATACTTTGTAGGTGACTATGCTGCACTACTAAGTTGATAGAAAGCATTGAATTTCTATAATGCATGTTCAAATATTTGCTTAATGCTTAACGATGTTACACCAATCATAAAAGAACAAATAAACTTTAATGTTATTTGCTTACGAGAGACAACATATGAGACACATGCCACACGACAATCTACGGAAAGGAATACAGTATGGAATGAGAGACAATATACTGTTGACAAATAACAGAAAAAAAAAGTTCATTCAGTTTGTCTATTTTATGTAGCTGAAACTTCATATTCTATTTTCTTTATTTGTTATCGTTCTTTTTAATTGTTTTTCATGGAAAATGTAAATGTGTTTCTTGTTTTTTTCCCATTTATTTTTAATTCTTTTTTTAAATGTATGCAATTCTGTCTTAGCTTATTCATCAGGTTCTTGAATTCATCAGGTGTCAGTATTCTTGACAACCCGTTTTTTTAGAGCTAAGTGACCTTCTTTTTTTAAAAATCGAAATTTCTCCAAATAGTACAATTCTTAAATGTGAAAAACAATATATTTCTTAAATTTTGAAAATGATTTCTAATCCTTTAGTTTAATAAAAACTCTTAAAATATACTTAATTCTAAAACGTGAAGAGATATTTCTTCATTTCTGAAAATGATTTCTAAACCTTTAATATAATAAAAACTCATAAGTATAATTCTAAAAAGTAAAAATATATTTTTTCATTTCTGAAAATGATTTATAATCTCTTAGTATAATAAAACTTCTAAAAAATATAATTTTAAAATGGGAAAAGATAGTTCTTCATTTCTAAAAATGATTTCTAAGTTTGGGTTATGTTGCTTACTCTATTTAGTGAAAATAAATTCCATAAAAATTAACAATCCTTTTATATTTCCAAAGTTTTTAATCAATGTAAGACTGTCAATTCACATTTATATATTTCTATGACTTGAATTAAAAAGTAATATAAAAAGTATAAAGTAATTTTTAAAACTCAATTACTAATTCGGTCAACAAAGAAAAGTTTTATATTTTTAGTTACTTTTTATTAAATAGTTATAATTAATATAAATATGTGTACATACATGACAAAATCATAATATTGAGTGGCAAAATGAAAGCGATTTTCCATTTTCTATATTTCTATATATAGGATTGTGGACTATTATTTTTGTTACTATTTATTCATTAGGAGGTGTTGGAAAGCTAAAATAATATTTTTTGAAAATTTGAGATTTTTACATTTTCAAAATTGTATAGAAACCTATAAAATACTTTACTTTTGACCTCTAGGAGTAATTAGAAGCCCTTGAAACCTATTTTTTAAATAATCGTTGAAACTGGGCCACGCCCATTTGAATGGCGAAAAATGTAAATTAAATTACTTCATTTTTTGCTTAAAGAAGTTGAACACGTCTGATATATATCAAAGCATGCATCTTTTATTGTAAATTGAGCTTTTATTTTTATTTTTCTAGTCGATTAAATTTCCACTGTATACATTAAAATCAATTTATCTCAAAATGTAACTTTTGATGTTTGATGTACCTTTTCTGAGAAACTACTGTTCACAGGTATGTAAAATTTTTACGATGCGTTTGTAATGATGTCTAATATATACTGAAATGAGCTTTTAATAAAAATTTATTTTTTACAAATTTTTTATGTAAAAAAATTTGCAAATTTCGCAATATTTGATAAAATATTTCATAACTTATTAAAAAATTTGAAATTAGCTAAACGCTCATTCAGTATAATGAGAAAGATGTATTACTTTAATTGTGCGAAAATTTCAAACATGTATATAACAGATTTTTGAAAAAAGGTACATTAAAAAGCCAATTTAACATTGACGAGATGTGTACATATAGAGGGTTTCCAACTCACCTTAATTAGAAATTTAACTAATGAAAAGTATTTGAAAAAATGTACTTGATTGCTTTAATCAGAAGTGTCATCCGCCTAAGTTTTAAAAATGTATTTGGGCGAATGGATGAATAGAAAGTATTTTATTAACGATTGAAAATTTGAACAATATATATATATATATATATATATATAGGGGGTAATGAACTAATAGAATTGAATAACTTTCAGATGCAGCAAAAGATTTAATTTAATAAAGGACATTTTAGCATTAAACTGACGTACGTAAAACTGATATTATTATATTACATGACGTGATGCAAGACAAGTATTTCATCTTGTTCCATGTCATCAAATTGAATCGATTAATGGCACCAACTCTAATGAAAAGTATTGTGTCGCCAGTGAGACGAGAATGTAGCCAACGGTAATTGATGATATGCGGAGAAGCAGCAGACAAATTGCTCTAGCCTTTGACACGGAATACAGTGGCTGCTAGATAAGTTTTCAGTGTGAACAACTTCATCGTAATTAAGTGGCGGGCAGGGATGAAAGGTTTAGAAATTCTATATTCTAGCTGTTTGAAGTCAGGAGGGAATTAATGGTTGTTTCGGGATGAAGGCGGATTTTGTGGCTAAGCGTGGTAATATATTGATGAAAAGGAAATTCTTTGTTTGTGACTTTGATAGTAATTTTGTTTTTATCTTTGGATTCATAGATTGCGCTTTTTCGGTGTTTTCATAATTTAGTGAATATAGCAACTAATATTTAAAAGATTTTCATGTAACAAATTATTTGTAACGAATATCTAAAATAATATATATATTGTGTTTGTCGAATGTTATTGTTTTGGATGTGATCTCTTGTTAGTAGGGGAAGTGGCCTATATATATATATATATATATATATATATATATATATATATATATAACAAGGGACAGAAGCAAATCAGTAGCGCACACAGAAGGGAATGTTTTCAAGGGGGGGTGGTCCAGGTTCGAAGTCCACCATTTTGTATCATGCTCTCCTTTTGATTTTGTCGATTTTGAAAAAAAAAAAAACAGTAAAAACTAATTATTGGATAAATAATTAGCATTAATAAAATAATCAATAATAACAAATATTTAATTAAATTTTACATGTACTGTATACTTAGAATTATAATCAATCGGAAAAAAATGAAGGGCTTTGGGTAAGGGGTCAGTCCCTAGGACCCTTGTGTGCACTTCACTGTACAGAATTATAAATTCTTGGCGATTGGTAGTTTTCTTTACTGATTATCATATTTATACCACTGATGATACCTCCTTTCGAGGTTAAAGACCGCCAATTTATTGCACATTTAAGCACAAACGCTAATATAAATATTTAGACGACACAAAATGAGCATCACAAAAAACACACATGACGAGAGAGGACAATATAAGCAAGTGAGCTTCAGATTCTTGATTTTTTATATGGAAGCAACGGAAATTCCAGAAATCCACATGATAGCGGACGGAGCTTGTGAATAGGGGAAAGATATCGTAAGGTTGAGGACTCTCTTTAAATACGCTAAACTGTTAATTTTTAAAGGGCAGTCACGATTTAACACTGTTTGCGGGCAAAATAGTAATTATTTACGCGCAAATCCTGATGAGTCAGGGCACACAGAATAAATAGTTGTTTAGAAGTAATTAAAAGGGAATTATCACACACACACACAATTATGAAAATTAATTATTATTTTCAATTTTACTAAAAAAAAGGATTACTTTTTAAATATTACTTGGGCAGAATTGATAGTTTTATTTTAATTATTTTTAAAACTCATCGATCTTGCAATAATAATTTTTCAATTGTTCTCATATTTATTATTCAATTTATACTTTTGTGTTTCATGAAATGTTTTAAAAACTATTGGTGATTTTAGTTTTTTTGTTGTTGTTGTTGATTTTGTTTGTTTTGCTTATTCTTTAATTTAATAAAAGATAAAATGCTATTCTAGAAAATTTTTTAATGTCCAACAGTAAATATAACAAAAAGCAAGTATGTGCAGGGGTGTATCATTACCTTGGTTACAAACCTTCAGGAGATAGAGGTAACCCTAAGATCAGTGATTCCCCAAAGTGGTCTATATATAGACCCCAGGGGTCTATAACGATACCACAAAGAGTCCACGACCATTGAAAAAATAATTTGGTGGTCAGGGTATAAATGGGGGGTCTACGATTGTATTTCTCCTTAAGCCAGATCGTGACTTTAATTTTAAAAAGGGAAATTGTAATTAAGTGGGAAACACAAACTTACATATTTAACAGATTTATTTACTAAATGGAATGAGGTTGGAATTTGCAGTTACAGGCGACAGCATAAATTTTATTAAAACAAGGACCACATTCCAGCCTTTCTTGCCAAATTATGCAAAAGAATAAGGTGTAATAATGAACGTCGCAAAATTTTCCAGTTTCCTGAATTGTCACAGACAGTCTACCAGGAAAAGACGTTTCAACCTACGTCGAACATTTAGATTACCCATATTTTTAGATTTTGAGCTAGGTTTGAGAATGTTTTGACTATCGTAATAGCATACATAGTAGGCAATGAATTCATATGGTCATGTAAAAGAAATGTCAGATTTCGAAATTAGGCACTATATGCTGCAAAATTAAAGTAAATTTTAGAAACGGATAATCCAATAATTTCGGCACCAAAACATATACCTGTTATTTATTCCATATTATGGAATATCGTGTGAAAGTTTTTAATTGCTTTTCCGGTTGGAAGGAGTGCTTGCCGATCTGAAAAACAAAAACAGAAACAAGAAAAGACTTGACAGTATTAACCGAGGAGATATTTAGGGTTAAACCTGACAAGATTGGTATCAAATGTTGAAAATATGTTGTGTGCATACTTAGATTCATCCTACCCACTAAAAAGCATTTTTGATGCTCATTTTATTTTATGTATTAAATTAATTTTAATTTACCAATTAATTAAAATGTCTTTTCTAAAGGATTTTACACTATACCTCCTGTAGTTAAAATTTAAATCTTTTTAAAGTAAAGTAGCTACATATCTGCTATCAAAAACACATTTAAGTTGATGAAAATTTACAAACATTTAA
This sequence comes from Trichonephila inaurata madagascariensis, assembly GCA_019973955.1. Taxonomy (NCBI): domain Eukaryota; kingdom Metazoa; phylum Arthropoda; class Arachnida; order Araneae; family Nephilidae; genus Trichonephila; species Trichonephila inaurata. The sequence goes on from BMAV01005272.1 coordinate 34,710, forward strand.
TATTAGGTTAGTAGGGGTCTACCCTAAGCCGAAAAACCTGTCAAGGGGTCTATGAGGCAAAAAAGTTTGGGAACCTCTGACCTAGACCATGGAAAATCTTAAGGACTACATGGTCGGAAAGATTTACCTACTGGGGAAAGTAGTGACGACACAAAACATATAAAAGATATAAACGAAATGAGGAAAAAACATATTTGTCATCCTTAGTACATCAAAAAATTAAGAAAAAAAAACATTAAGGGGACAATAGGGGAGCATATCGTGGTGGGGATTAAGACGCAGCACGTTGTTAATCTGCAGGATTCGCCAGACCAGCGACACTCAACAAGCGGCCCGCGGGCCGGATGTGGTGTGATATGAGATTAAACTCTATGGTGATCATATCTTTGATTGTTAGCGTGAATTAGAGGTTTGGGATTCTCAAAATGATCAGACATTTTAAAATTCTTAATAATGACTTTATTAAGAATATAACTTAAATCTCTAATGATTTAGATAAATTTTAATAAGTGAGAATCTAATAAACCAAACACACAGCAGCAAGTTAAACTGGATCGCGTAACTTAGACTACTTATCTAAATAATTATATTATTCGCCTACTTTCAATTCTGATAATATTACAAGTCCTAATACCAAATAATCAGTCATACCTTAATCCAAAATAAGGTTCTATCACGGTACGAAACACCTGGGCACGCGTGCAATGGTCAATTCAAACTCGTATCTCTTCCAAACATAACTTTCCCTAAATTGCCATACTGCTTACTAAAACTTCTGTTCTTTTAAAAGCTATCTTATTTGTATTTCCTAATCGTATTTCACTTCTTGGATTTGGGTTGGAAAAGATTTGCCATTAATCTTGGCCGTCAAAGAACCCAGAGGTTATGTTACAGAAAAGACGCGTGAGCCCGTCACAGTGGCTCAATAGCCTTTTCTAAGTGGGCCGGTTATGGTACCTTGTACTAAAAAATTCAATTATTAAGAACAATGTGCTAAAATTTTAGCCGCAAATTCTAACAATGAAGCAATAAAATCTATCAATTTGCATTTTTTGGTAGTAGATTATAAATAAGAGGCTTGTGGACATGGATGAAAGGAAATGAAAATTACGGCATAACTCAGTAAAAAATACATAAAAGTAAATATTTTTTTTGTGCATTTGATATAAAGGTTAAAAAAGTATTTAAATAAAAGAGGAAAATGAGAGTTTTAATATTTTGATCAATTTTGTTTTGCCCAATGCTGCTTTGTTCTTATGGCCGTGCTTATCAAGATTTCAATACTTGCGACCGAATTTTCAATCATAATTTTCATTAACACCCGTCCCCATAACAATAACAATGTATTGAATGCAATAATAATGTAGTTGTTACTTAATCTATATAATTATAAGCCGTATAAATTATCAATAAGTATTAAATGTTGCATATGATTTTTAAAGTAATAAATATTTTAAGTACGTTACTTTAAAGTAATAATATAAGTATTATGATGATGCTTTTTTTTCTAATTTTAAAATTGGGAAACATTGTTAAAAAAACATTCAATGTATACTTTTTAAGTCAGAATATATTTTGTGTTTTTTTTCAGTAAATTAAAAATTTTTTTAAAATAATTATAAGGCAACCAATTGGGGGTGTCCCACTGCTTCATTATCTTCGCAACCTAGATCTGTGAGAAAGAACAAAGAAGCAGTCATATCGTTTATTTTAATATCTCTTTATTAAGATCTTAACTTAAACAATATACAATAATTCCAATTAATTCAAAAATTATGCCAAACTGTTTCTTTAAAATTCGCCCCCTCTTTCAATAGTCTGTTTCAGTGACATGCCCACCACTTTTTACTAGAAACTTACCAAAGTGACCCATTTCACTCGAAATTTGACCAAGAATCTAAATCTGGTCTCCGTTTCCAGAAATTCCTTCAACTATTTTTAAAAAATGAAACACCTTCTTGAAAAACCGACGTATTTGGCGAAAACCAACTTACCGACCGATTTTTAAAAACCCGGATGTCATTCAGACGGGAGCCGTTCCCCAACACAAAGATACTTAAAACATTACTCTGCGATTATTAGAACTCGAGTTATTGCACTTTGGTAATGCACATTTCTATGTAGAAGTATCGAAAATCACCGAAAAAAAGTAAAAAGTTTTAATTATGGTATTAGCCTTTTTGAAGCGTTCCTCTTTCAAATGGTAAGTACAGCGCACCTTTTTCTATTTTCCATGCGCGTTTGGGTCATTTTTTTTGTCATCCTCCAATTCTTACGAAACTTAGTTTTCTTGCACACAGATTTCAACGATGATCACGAATATGTATGGCGCTTGTAGAAATTCCAATTGGTTCAAAGTTAGCGCCCAACTGTTTCCTATGAAATTCGTGCCCTCTTTCAATAATAGTCTGTTTCTGAGGACATGCCCACCACTATTTTTTAAGCTAGAAACTTACCAAAGTGACCCATTTCACTCTAAATTTGACCAGGAATCTAAATCATGTATCCGTTTTACGAAAATCCTGAAACTTTTTTAAAAAATCAAACACCTTCTTGAAAAAACCGAAGTATTTGGCTTGAAAGCCAACTACTGACCGACTTTAAAAACCGGCCAATTCCCACCAATTTTAGTTTTTCTTGAACAGAATTTAAACGCTAATCACACGAATATGTATGGCGATTGTCAAAATTCAATTAGTTCAAAAGTTATGCTCAACTCTTTCTTTGAAAATTTGTCCCATCTTTCGATAGTCTGTTCCAGTGACATACCCACCATTATTTTTTTACCTAAAGAAACTTCCCAATGTGACCTATTTCCTCGAAATTTGTTGACCAGGAATCTAAATCTTGTCTCCGTTTCACGATTCCTGTAACTCATTTTTAAAAATGAAACACCTTCTTGCCAGAAAAAACCGACCTATTTGGCTTGAAAATAACTTACCAACTCCGATTTTAAAACCTTCAATTCTCACCTAACTTAGTTTTCTTGCACAGAATTCAGCGTCGATCTCGACATATGTGTAAGCGCTTGGCCACAAATTCGTAGTTCAAAAGTGCGCCCAACTGTTTCTTGCTGAAATTCGTGCTTTCTTTCAATAATCTGTTTCAGTGAGCATTTACCACTATTTTTTTTTCCTGAAAACTTACCAAAGTGACCTATTTCACTCAATTTGACCAGGAATCTAAATCTGGTCTCCGTTTCACGAATATCAGCAAACTGTTGTTAAAATGGGAAACAACTTCTTGTAAAAACCGACCTATTGGCTTGAAAGCGAATTTACCGACCGATTTTAAAACTAACAAGTTCTCACCAAACTTAGTTTTTCTTGCACAGTATTCAACGCTAATCCGAATATATATAGCCTTGTAGAAATTCAATTAGTTCAAAGAAGTTATAGCAACTGCTTCTTTGAAATTCATCCCCTCTTTCAATAATGAAGTCTCTTTCAGTGACATACCCATCACTTTTACCCTAGAAACTTAAAGTGACCTATTTCGCTCGAAATTTGACCAGGATCTAAATCTGGTCTCCGTTTCTGAAATTCTTGTAACATTTTTAAAAATAAAACAACTTCTTGTAAAACTGACCTGTATTTGCCTTGAAATCCAACTTATCGATGATTTTAAAAAACCTTTCCAATTCTCACCAGACAGTTTTTCTTGCACAGATGTCAACGCTGATCTCAAAATATAAATAGCGCTTGCTTAGAAATTCCAATTAGTTCAAAAGTTATGTCAACTGTTTTTTGAAATTCAGTAGCTTCTTTCAATAATCTGTTTTCAGTGACATACCCCACCACTATTTTTATTTACCCTGAAACTAGCAAAGTGATCTATTTCGCTCGAACTTTGACCAGGAATCTAAATCAGTCTCCATTTTCACGAATATCCTGTAACTCTTTTTAAAAATGAAAAAATTATTTGTAAAACAAACCTATTTGACGAAAGCCTGCTTACCGACCGATTTTAAAAACCTTTCAAATTCCCACCAATTTTAGTTTTTTCACAGACTTCAACTGATCCTCGAATATATATAGCGCTTGTAGAAATTCCAGTAGTTTAAAAGTTATACCTAACTCTTTTCTTTGAAATTCGTCCCACTTTCAATAATCTGTTTCAGTGACATGCCACTATTTTTTTTTATCCACAAGAAACTTACACAAAAGGGGACCCATTTCACGCGGGTGACCAGGAATCTAAATCTTGTCTCCTTTTAACGAAATCCTGTAACTTTTTTTAAAAGAAACACCTTCTTTAGAAACCGACGTATTTGCTTAGCAAGCCAGCTTACCGTCCGATATTAAAAACCGGCCAATTCTCTGAAACCGACTTTTTCTTGCACAGATTTTAACGCTATGTAATGAATATGTGCATGGCGCTTGTCAGAAATTCCAATTAGTTCAAAAGTTAACCCAGCCAAGTGAGTCCCCTCGCACCAATAATCTGTTTCAGTGACATACTTTTCAGTACTTTTATCCTAGAGAGCTTGCAAAAGTGACTCATTTCGCTCGAATATGACCAGGAATCTATATCTGGTTTACGTTTCACGAATATACTGTAACTCTTTTTAAAAAATGAAGAACTTCTTGTAAAAACCGACGTATTTGGCTTGAAAGCCAACTTACTAACCGATTTTAAAAAACTAGGCAATTCTCACCCAATTTTCGTTTTTCTTGCACAGAATTCAACGCTAATCACGAATATGTATGGCGCTTGTCAAAATTCCATTTAGTTCAAATGTTGTGCAGCTCTTTCTTTGAAATTTGTCCCTTCTTTGGATGGTTTGTTTCAGTGACATGCCCACCACTTTTTTTTTTTATCCTAGAAACTTACAAAAAGTGAATTATTTCACTCGAAATTTGACCAGGAATCTAAATCTTGTCTCCGTTTTCTAGAAAATCCTGCAGCCTTTTTTAAAAATCAGAACACATTCTTGAAATAACCGACGTATTTGGCAGAAAGCTAACTTACCGACCGATTTTTTAAAAAACCTATCATTCTCACAAAATTTAGTTTTCTTGATCAGCATTGCGCTGATATCGAATATATATGGCCTTGTAAAGAAATTCCAAGTGAGGTTTAAAAGTTATACCCAAATGTTTCTTTGAAATTCGTCCCCTCTTTCAATAGTCTGTTTCAGTGACATGCCCACCACTATTATTTTTTATCCTAGAAACTTACCAAAGTGACCCATTTCACGCGAAATTTGAGCGGGAATCAAAATCAACATATAGTTTTCACGAAATCAGTAACTTTTTAAAAAAATAAAACACCTTCTTCTGAAACCGACGTTTTGGCTTGAAAGCGAACACCGACCGATTTTTAAAAAACTGGCCAATTTCTCTTGAAACTTAGTTTTCTTGCACAGACGTCAACACTGATATAAGAATATATATGGCGCTTGTCGAAATTTCCAGATTAGTTCAAAACTTAAACCCAACTGTTTCTTTGAGAATTTGTCCCTCTTTCAATAGTTTGTTTCAGTAACTTTATCGCCACCACTTTTTTTTTTTTTTTTTATCCTAGAAATTACCAAAGTGACCCATTTCACTCGAAATTTGACCAAGGAATCTAATCTGGTGTACATTTCGAAATTCTTTAAGGGATGGTGGACTTTGAAATTGTGAAAATCGTCTAAAATATGGAAAATTTTTTTTTTTATAGATGTATGATTTTCGTGAGTTCACTGAACCATATGCAAAGAAACCGCATGTGTCCTAAGTAATTTTTATTAAAGTTATAAGCATTTAAAAAATTTAAATGGACCCAAAAGAAATATGTAAACAAAGCATGTGCTTAGGTTGTCATAATTTTTGAGGTTTTTTTTTAATATTAAATTAATATTTTCCGTGTTTTAACAACTACATTTTAAAACGCAACCTTTAACTGTTCTATCGCTGTTTACCCTTCCACTTGTTTACAAAAAGTCGAAAGTGTGCCTGTTTTAAAATTGCACATGTTTGATCGCTGTATGCTGTTTCTTAGTAACTCTGTTTATCTCTGAGATTACATTTTTGTATCTAAAATCCACAAAAGCTTCAAAACATCTACAAATTGTCCTGTATTTGTATACAATGGATGCTATTAGTAGGCGCTATCGAAAACCTAAAAAGGTAGGCCATCAAAAGAAGGAGTTTGTGTGCATCCAAAGTACAAAAAGAGATGGGAAAAATCGCATACAAAGTGATTTTACGATAGTACTTTAATGATATTGCTAAAACTCTGATATTCTGCTTGCTGAAAATTCAATTATTATGCATACTGAAAACTGTATTAGTGATGAAGGTTCAGATGCTGAGTGAAAATGAACAATATTTGAATACAAGTGCCAGAAAATTTCAGATGTTTCGCTACATCAACATCAACTTTTTGTCCTAGTGAGAAAAGTACATATGTTTTTGATGAATAATGATATGTGGTCTTCTCTTTTATGTAACATAAAATGTGATAGATGTGATATTGCTCATTGGATGTTGAGTGTAATGGTGCTTATGGTTTTCTTCAAAAATAGAACTAAAAAATATAAAAGCTGCAAAAATATTTAATTCTGTATTCTCTAGCCACGAGATGATGATGATAGCAAATGTTTCGAGGCAAATAAAAAGCTCGTTGAAGCTTTTCTAAAAATTGGGAAAAGGTCATGCAGCATTAGAACTTTCTCTATGGCTGTGGCATTCATACGTGGATAAAAACATTCTCAAAATGTTTACTTAAATTATATGAGAAAAGTGTAGTTTTAAAGACATTCTTGAAATTTCGGAAGGAGTGGTCGAAAACACCATGAAGATTTGCTCGGCATTGTTAATGGTGTTATAGACACATCCTGCGTTTTCATATGATGGAACATGGCAGAAACAGGGACATTCATCATTGTACGGGATAAGAATCGTTATCGACATTTTGACTGGGCTCATTATCGATTACGAAATCCTTTTAAATATTACTTAGGAATGCACTACCGCAAAGGGATCTTGGAGAAAATGGCGCTGAGTACTCCATATGGTACAAATCACACCAAAAGAAGAATGCAGCGGAAATTATGTAGGATCTTCTAATGCCATAAAATTAAAGCTGCAGAAATTATATGGAAAAGATCCATTAAAATTGTGGTATGCGATACGTGAGCATCTTGTCGAATGATGATGCCAAGACCTATCAACATTTATCATCATTAAATGTGTATGGTGACTGCATAAAAATTGTGAAAGAGAATGCATTAACCACGTGGCAAAAGGAAGCAGCACAGGACTCCGTAATAAAATTTCAGAGTGGCGGGTAAAGGTATCACCATTGGTGCTTGGGCGGAAGGGGCAACCTCAAAGAAAATACCATTGTGAAACTGACCTAGCTTTACAGAAAAGCTATAAAGACAATGCCACCAGATGTAAGAAAAATGAAAGGTGCAATTTAGCTTCATTGTTTCATTGTTCATCAACAGATAAAAACTCCAAAGCATAGTAAATGCCCTACTGGTTCATTTATCATGATTGCTTTTACCAGAGGGCATTGGCTAAAAAATAAAAGAACCTATGTCCCATTCACTGAAGTGAAAACTAAGCTCTCGGAACAAGTCCTGGAAAAATGCTTCCAGTATATCAGGAAGCTTGCAAAGCTGATAATGAGCTTTTAGAAAGATGCAGTGCGGGGAAAACTCAGAATACCAACAGCATCCACAGTGTCATTTGGAAAAACTGCCCAAAAGAAACTTTTGTTTCTAAAAGCGACTTGAAATGTGTGTTATATCTGCAGGTGGATATAATTTGGTTACTTCAATAGTTTAGCTATTGAGCACAAGGATTAAGTGCTGTATCTGTGGACATTTCCCATAAACGTGATAAACGACGCTTAGCTCAGAGTGAAAAAAGAATTCTAGTGATTGGAAAAAAGAAAAGAATCAGTAATAAATTGTCCATCCAAAATTACAAGGAACATTAAAAGAAGATTAGAAACATATGGTTCTGGCAAATTTTAAAATGTTTTTCAGTAAATTAATATTTATTTGTACTATCACTGAAAACATTTACCGAAAAACTGTATCATGTGGAAACCATTTTATTCTTTTTATTAATTTTTTTTCTCTCTTCAAATTATGCTTGTAAATAAATAACCTAGTATAAATATGTCTGTTATTAAATAAAATGGATGTTTAATATTATCAGAACAACAATTATAAAAAGGTAAGTGGAAAAACATTTTTAAAATGACTTTTTTCTCAAAAACTTTGTTTTCAGATTTACGATGCTTTTAAGGGTCTCAGGGGGTGTTAAATTTTCTAGAGGTCTGAAAATATAAACAATTTTCAAACAGGTATAATTTATTTAATATTAAATTTAATGATTCGAATCTTTTACATTGCTTATATAAGAGAATGGGCCTTCAGAAAATAATATAAAATGTTTAAAATATAATCATAATTTTAAAATAATAAGCATATGAAAATTCTTTGATAAATATTATTAAGTATTTTTTTGTATTTGCGCACGCTATTTTCTAAAATAGTAGCATCTGATGTATAAAATTTATAGAATTATAAAATGCATCATACTCTTTAAGCCGTGCCTAATTTTAGTATTATATGTCTTTTGTATTTCAAAAATATTTGTAAACATTACAATTGCAATATTTTTTAAAAATATATTTTTTATTTATTAAAATATATAATAAATTATTCTATTTATATAAAAGCTACAGTGTAGCCAATGAGAATACATTTAACTTTTATTATTCAACTTATAGCTAGTAATTAAAGCTACTATTTTAGAAAATATAGCGTGCTGTATAAAAAATACTTAATATTTATCATAGAATTTTCATATGCTTATGATTTTTAAAATTATGAATATTTTAAACATTTTATATACTTTTCTGAAGCCCAGCCCATTCTTTTATAATAATGTGTAAAGATTCCGAATCATTTTAATTTAAATTTAAAATAATTATACCTGTTTGAAATTGTTTATATTTTCAGACCTCAAGAAAAATTTAACACCCTGAGACTCTCCTTAAAATGTTCCCATGCGTCTCAGATTTTTGAGCAAATTGTAAAATTTCTCGTGAAGAATACTGATAAGTACATAATAAATCTGGGTATCCATTTAAAATTTTGACTTCATTTAGATAGTTAAAAATTTCATTTTAGTGTACAAATCCTTGATAATATTTTACAGAAAATTAAGTACACAAATGAACAAAAACTTTCTAAAAATTAACCGGTTATAAAATTGCTAAATAATACCCATTTATATTAACGTGTACTAATAAACATTAATAATGTTAGACGAAGTCAAAAATAAAAATTGGAACATGGAATGTTTTTAAAAATTTAAAACTTATTAATTTTTTAATTTAACAAAAGTTTTAATTGAAAATTTTTTTAAAGATATGTTTGATCTAGTTATTATTCCAGTGTATATGCTCATAAATTTTCATTACTCTTACTTAATAATTAAAAAAGTTTTGAAAGTCCACTGTCCCCTTAACCTTTTTAAAAATGAAACACCTTCTTTAAAAAACCGACGTATTTGCCTTGTAAGCCAACTTACCGACCGATATTAAAAAACCGGCCAATTCTCACCAAACTGACTTTTTCTTGCACAGATTTCAACGCTAATGACGAATATGTATGGCGCATGGTGAAATTCCAATTAGTTCAAAAGTTAACCCAACTGAAATTCGTTACCTCTTTCAATAATCTGTTTCAGTGACATGCCCACCACTATTTTTTTTTATCCTAGAAACTTACGAAAGTGACCCATTTCACTCGAAATATGACTAGGAATCTAAATCTGCTTTAAGTTTCACGAAAATCCTGTAACTTTTTTTAAAAAATCAAACACCTTCTTGAAAAACCGACGTATTTCGCTTGAAAGCCAACTTACCGACCGATTTTAAAAAACCGGCCAATTCTCAACAATTTAAAAAATTTTTGCACAGAATTCCACACTAATCATGAATATGTATGGCGCTTGTTAAATTCCAATTAGTTCAAAATGTTATGCCCAAGCCTTTGTCTGAAATTTGTCCCTTCTTTCGATAGTCTGTTTCAGTGACATGCCCGCCACTATTTTTTTTACCCTAGACACTTACAAAAGTGACCCATTTCACTCGAAATTTGACCAGGAATCTAAACCTTGTCTCCGTTTCTAGAAAAGCCTGTAACCTTTTTTCAAAAATCAATCACATTCTTGAAAAAACCGACGTTTTGGCTTGAAAGCCAACTTACCGACCGATTTTTAAAACCGGCCAATTCTTACAAATTTTAGTTTTTCTTGATCAGCATTCAACCCTGATATCGAATATATTGCACTTGTAGAAATTCCAATTAGTTCAAAAGTTATACTCAACTGTTTCTTTGAAATTCGACCCCTTTTTTAATAGTCTGTTTCAGTGACATCGCCATCATTTTTTTTTTTAACCTAGAAAATTTCCAAAGTGATCCATTTCACTCGAAATTTGACCAGGAATCTAAATCTGGTCTACATTTTTAAAAATTCCTTTAACGTTTTTAAAAATGAAACACCTTCAAAAAACCGACGTTTTGGCTTGAAAGCCAAATTACCGACCGATTTTAAACAACGCCAATTCTCACCAATCTTAGTTTTTCTTGCACAGAATTCAACACTAATCACGAATATGTATGGCGCTTGTCAAAAATTCCAATTAGTTCAAAAGTTATGCCCAGCTGTTTCTTTGAAATTCGTTCCCTCTTTCAATAGTCTGTTTCAGTGACATGCCCACCACTATTTTTTATCCTAGAAACTTACCAAAGTGTCCCATTTCACTCGAAATTTGACCAGGAATCTAAATCTCGTCTCTGTTTCACGAAAATCCTGTAACTTTTTTTAAAATGAAACACCTTCTTCAAAAAACCAAAGTTTTTGCTTGAAAGCCAACTTACCGATCGATATTAATAAACCGGCCAATTCTCACCAAACTGACTTTTTCTTGCACAGATTTCAACGCTAATGACGAATATGTATGGCGCATGTCGAAATTCCAATTAATTCAAAAGTTAACCCAACTGTTTCTTTCAACTTCGTCCAATCTTTCAATAGTCTGTTTCAGTGACATGCCCACCACTATTTTTTTTTTTATCCTAGAAACTTACCAAAGTGACCCATTTCACGAGAAATTTGAGCAGGAATCTAAATCTGGTCTCCGTTTCACGAAAATCCTGTAACTTTTTTTAAAAGATGAAACACCTTCTTCAAAAAACCGACGTTTTGGCTTTAAAGCCAACTTACCGACTGATTTTAAAAAATTGGCCGATTCTCACCAAACTTAGTTTTTATTGCACAGAATTCAACAATGATATCGAATATATATGGCGCTTGTCGAAATTCCAATTAGTTCAAAAGTTATACCCAACTGTTTCTTTGAAATCGTCCACTCTTTCAATAGTCTGTTTCAGTGACATCGCCACCACTTTTTTTTTTTTTTTTACCCTAGAAAATTACCA
>BMAV01005273.1:0-22967 GCA_019973955.1 Trichonephila inaurata madagascariensis
TCATTTTATTTAAATGTTTGATTTAAAAATAGAAAACATGCTGCTTTGGGAATCTTTATTTAATGAAATCACTACAAAGCGAGAAAATAACTATAACACTTAGTTAATTAATTAAAATAATTGATATTTCAAAGGAAAGAGTCACGCTCAATTTTTTCTCCGAACTCGGAAGTCCTTTTCTCAGAAATCAAATTCAAAAATCGAAAAGCATTATTGAAAAAGTCTTAAGAAAAATCTGTTTGCTTTACTTATTTCAAAACTGAAGATTGCTTTCTTCTTTTGTTCGCAGTTATATATATTTTATTCATTGATTCCCTGGAACTCATAAAGAGAATAAATTCTGAAAAATGACATGGAAAAATAAATAAATAATTTTAGAAAGATAAACAGTTATCAATTCATTGGTACTGAAGGAAAGTATTTACTTTTTTTCCCCTTCCCGTTTTGTGTTTGATTTAATTCACTTAAATTACTTTACTCCTCCTATATAAAGTCATTATAAAATTATACTTTTAAAAGTAGAGCGATCGTAAAATATTCGAATTCTTTTTTTAATTTTTAAAAATTTTCTTAAAACAGATGCATAACCAAATCTAGTGTGTAAGCGTTCTAAATTCCTCTAAGGCATTTGTTTTAATGTACTTAAGGCTTATTTGGATTTGTAAATACTGATAGTTGAATTTTAGATTGAGCTGACTTATAATTTTAATGACATGTTGTCAAAAATATTTTTTTAATTAGATTTGCAGTTGAATTAAAAGTTTTAATAAAATGTATTTAAGGTATCCGACTACATTCGGAAATATGATTATAAAAAAGCACATAAATAAATAGTTTCCATGATATTTAGTGTCACTTAAAATTAGAATACATGTATAAAATTGTTTTAAGGACATTTTGACAAAAAAAATTTATTTAAATGCAATATTTTGGCAAAAAATTAACTTAGAATAATCTTTTTTCAAAATGTTCTTCTTTTATAAAAATGCTTCTAAAATAAAAATGCTTCTCCAGAGAGTCGGAACTAGGAGTTTTGAAAAATTCACATTATTTTCAGAGTTACCACCAATTGAAATAATTATCGGCGTTTTTTTTCTTAAAATTGCTCCCCTCTGTTGTCATAAAATATGAATAAACCCACTTCTAAGTTATATATTTCAAAAATTCTAGTTGAACCTCTGTAGAGAGGTCTGAGCTATATACAGACAAAGTATTATTATAATACAAGCATTTTTCACAAAAGAAGAATATTTTGAAAATGGGTCATTCTATGTTCATTTTTTGTCAAAATATTGTACTTAAATAAGTTTTTATTGTAATAATATTCTTAAAACAATTTTATATACATTTTCTAATCTAAGTGACTCTAAATATCATAAATATTATCCATTTATACGCTTTTGCAAAATCACGGTTCCGAACGTAGTCGGATACCTTAATATTCTATGTTTTAAAAAATTAACATGCTGGGTGCTTTCCATATTTCTAAATGTGTAAACTTTGTAGCATTATGAGCTTATCAAAGAATTTTAGATTGTATGTACGTAATATTGACCGTAAAATCCGGTATATAACGCCCACTTTTAACACAAAAACCGGATATAAAAATGATAGCTTTAAAAATACGAATTAAAAAGTGATGAACATAAAAATAATTAGACATCTATATAGGTCAGAAATACTGTTTGTTTAAAAGAAATTACATTTTTGTATGAATTTATAAAGGGTTATATTTCTATAAGTATACTATTTTTAAAAAAAACTTGGGATATTGCCTTGAATAAATGACTTCAAAATATAAGAGAATTCTACCCGTATATTTCAGGTTGGAGGTGCGCGTTATACGGCGAATATACCTAAAAAATTAAAAAATGCAGTTTGAAAGTATAGGTGCGCGTTATACGTTGGATTTTACGGTAAATAATAAAGAGAATTTTTGAATCTCCATGCATTAAAATGTTTATGCTGATCTTTAAAAATTTTGTTTTTATTTTTATATTTATTTAACTCTCTCGTGAAAAATTCCTTGAAATAAATGTTTTTCAAATGTACTTTTTATCTGTTATGATGTCATACATAAAACAAATATGAATTTTTACTAATATATGCAGTCATAATTTATTAATATTTTGAATCACAACTTATTATTTTATAGAAAATATTATTCTATTACATCGGAATATTTTAATGCAATACACACTTCTAATAATTATGTTTATAAAGCAATTGTTGCCTACATAGAAATCTCAGTATTTCGGGGGTCTCAAAATAATAATTTTTGTGCATAAAAGCTCTACTTCATGTAGTTTATTTGTTTATTCCAAATATATGATATACAATAGAAGCTCAGAATACACACAATAAATCTTGCAGGGGAAAACTTAAATATCCAAACGATACAGTGTGTAAAAATTATATCTATACCAAAGTTGAAAAGCAATAAAATCCAAGCCAAAGATACATGCACAAAATTCAAATATTTACTGGATTTGGTAGTTAACGTAATAACCAATATCTCAATGCAATACACAGTTCTAATAATTATGTTTATAAAGCAATTGTTGCCTTCATAGAAATCTCAGTATTTCGGGGGTCTCTAAAATAATAATTTTTTTTGAAGCTCTACTTCATGTAGTTTATTTGTTTATTCCAAATATATGATATACAATAGAAGCTCAGAATACACACAATAAATCTTGCAGGGGAAAACTTAAATATCCAAACGATACAGTGTGTAAAAATTATATCTATACCAAAGTTGAAAAGCAATAAAATCCAAGCCAAAGATACATGCACAAAATTCAAATATTACTGGATTTGGTAGTTAACGTAATGACCAATATCTCAATGCAATACACAGTTCTAATAATTATGTTTATAAAGCAATTGTTGCCTTCATAGAAATCTCAGTATTTCGGGGGGGTCTCTAAAAATAATAATTTTTGTGCACAAAAGCTCTACTTCATGTAGTTTATTTGTTTATTCCAAATATATGATATACAATAGAAGCTCAGAATACACACAATAAATCTTGCAGGGGAAAACTTAAATATCAAACGATACAGTGTGTAAAAATTATATCTATACCAAAATTGAAAAGCAAAAATCCAACTCAAAAGATACATGCACAAAATTCAAATATTTACTGGATTTGGTAGTTACGTAATGACCAATATCTCAATCAATACACAGTTCTAATAATTATGTTTATAAAGCAATTGTTGCCTTCTTGAAATCTAAAGTTTTTAGGGGGTCTCTAAAAATAAAAATTTTTTGTGCATAAAGCTCTACTTCATGTAGTTTATTTTTTTTATTCCAAATTATTTTATAAAATAAAACCCCAGAATTTTTAACAATAAATCTTGCGGGAAAACAAATACCCAAAAACGATACAGTGTGAAAAAATTATATCTATAAAAAAGTTAAAAAAAATAAAAATAAAACCAAAAAAGATACTCACAAAATTCAAATATTTACTGGTTTGGTAGTTAACGTAAAAACCCAAATATTTTTTAATACACAGTTCTAATAATTTTTTGTTTAAAAAGCAATTGTTGCCTTCAAAAGAAATCTCAGTTTTTTTGGGGAAGTCTCAAAAAATAATAATTTTTGTGCAAAGCTCTATTTTCATTGGGGTTTTTTTTGTTTTTTTCCCAAATATACGTATTAAATAAACTCAGAATACACAAAAAATCTCCCCGGAAAAACTTAAACTTTCAAACGATACAATGTAAAAATTATATCTATACCAAAGTTGAAAATCAATAAAATCCAAACCTAAGATACCTGCACAAAATTCAAATATTTACTGGATTTTGTAGTTAATGTAAAAAAATAAACATTGAACCAAAAGGGGTCCCCCTCTCTATTTTTTTTTTCCAGGCTATTAAATAAAAAGATTAAAATTTTTTTTTTTGGAAACAATTTTTTGATAATTTTTATGGCACATATCAGTTTAGATTGGATACGCAGCAGCATTAAGCGAAATTTAGAAATCTAACTTTGCTTTTTCGCTAAAAAAATATTCCAAATCTGTTATATATTTAAGATTATAATATTAATATAATTACTTTCTCCCCATTTGTTTAAGATTTGAAAGAGAACCCCCCTTATTTCATCTTAAATAGACTTTATCAAACCTTAAATGCTCATATTCCAGGTCTTGGTTTAAAAAGATGAATTAAAATGCATACATGCAAATTTAAACCTAAACCCAAAAATTTTGGTAAATCACTTTTTACAAGTACTTTTTAACCTTTTATTTCAGAAATTTTTAAAAACCCCCCCATCGAAAAGTGGGTTTTCGTTTCTCCAAAAATTGTTTTCTCTTAAATGGCTCTTAAAATTTTATTTCAAAAATTAAAAACAAAATTGAAATTAAAGAGCGCGCCTTACTCAAAACGTTTACTTTTCCCAAGAAATTTTACTACCCTTGTTTTTCTGCTCTCGCTGAAACGGAGACTCCCCTTTCAATTCACATGTTGAATCTTTTAAAAAAGAAATTCACTTTAAACCATCTCAAAAAGAAAAAAATTAAAGCATGCAACGACTTTTTAGAGCCCTGTTTTATTCTAAAAAGATAAGACCTCACAAATTGGGCCTTGAAGTGCCTGTCCTTGAAATATTCATACTATTTGAAAGATTAAGTGTTTGCATCTGAACGGAATATAGAGTACTAGAGATAAGTTTAATGCTTAAAACTACTTAGACACGTCTGTCTTTATCGTGCGCTATATCCTTTCGTTGGTAATAACAAAGATAAAGTAAAATTCTACATTTCTTTACGTTTTTCTTTATGAAAATTTTTCTTAAAAAAAAATTTGAAGTGAAAATCCAATTGTATTCATTCTCTTTTACATATAAAATTTTTTCTTATAATTGTGCTTTTTTGGAAATTATATAAATGTTTTTTTTTCCCAGTAAAGTACAATTTTTTCTTGGCAAAAAATAGGATAAACTCTTTAATTATTATTGATTGAAAAATTCAGTAATAGTTGTATATAATTACTAAATATTACCAAGTAATAACTATTTTTGGGTTAGTTATTACTTTGGCCCCCTTTAAAAAAAGCAATATTTTTTTAAGGGTTTAAAAAACTCCTTCCCGGAACTGTTTTTTTTGAAAAAGTGTATAAATGGATTTTTTTTTATGATTTTAGTTACTTTGATTAAAACAGTATAAAACTGTTTTAAAAAATATTATTGCAGAAAAATTTTTTAAAATTTTAAATATTTTTGAAAAAAAATGAACTTTAATTACCAAAACAAAAACATTCCCCTTTTTAAATGAAATGCTTCTATAATAATAATATTTTGCCTACAAAAAACCAGACCTCTATACAGAGCCTGAACTAGGTTTTTTTAATTATATATTTTAGAAAAAAACTTTTTTCATTTTTTTAATAAACGGGAATGGAACATTTTAAAAAAAAAAAAAAAACAAAAAATAATTTTTTTTAATTGGTCGTAATTTAAAAATAATGTAATTTTTTAAAAAACCCTAGTTCAGGTCTCTGGAAAAAATCTTAACATATAAGCAAAATTTTTATTAAAAAAAGTAAAATTTTTTTAAAAAATTTTGAAGATAGGTAATTAAAAAATTTAGTTTTAAAAAATATTCAATTTTAAATAAATTCAAATAATATTCTTAAAAAAAATTTTACATGGACCAAATTAAAAAGGACATTTTAAATTTTAAAAATTTTCCATTTATTTTTAAATTTTAAAATACTTTTCCAAACGTGGTCGGGATAGCAAAAATAAAAAATAGTAATAGTAGCGTTATTTTTTGAAACGAAAAAAAAAGGGATACCCGAGGGGGGGATATCTTCTTCGTCTGTCTGAAAATCCATGGTCCTAAATCATGAAATACTTTTGTTTGTTTTGGGGGTTTTTTAGCCTGTTTTTTTCTCAAAAAAATTCCCGTCTGGTTCTGAAAAAAAAATTATATCTTGAATATAAACTACTGTTCGAATTATTGAACCCTATTAAAATTTTTGAAGCCCAAAAACCAAAATTTGTCAAACTTTTCCAATTTTTTTTTTTTTTATTAACATCCCCTTGAAAAATTTTAAGACTTTTTGGTGGGGAAAGGGCCTTTTTAAACTTGGACCTTTGGGCCGTGACAAAGGAAAAACCCTGAGCTGTCCCTCTCTCCCAAAATTTTTCACCTCGACAAACGGGATTGAGCCTCCCGAATTTCCTTTCCCTCAACCTCCCTTTTACCAGGGTTTTAATATAACTAGGTCTTGAAACGAAGCCCAGTGGATGAGTGGTAGTGGCCCAAAGCTTTCACACCACAGGTCCCGGGGGTTCCCAAAACCCCGGGAAGGTCGTAACCTTTTCTCTTAAATGGGGCGATAAATGGGTTTCCAAGCTTGCTGGGGGGTTGACCTGGGGTTTCCTCGACTGACCACTTGACCGAAACATCTGGGGAAACATGCCCCGGCATCTAAAGGCCCAAACTGGAAAAACGAACTTTGGGGCCCTTTGGGCTTCATGGGCTTTTTTGCGCCCTTGAGTTCAAGTTAGTTTAAAGGGCGAAGCCACGAAACTTTCCGGCCGTCAAACTTTTTTAAAAGGAAATTTAAACCCAAAATTTTACTTTTGAAAATTTCCCAAAATTTGTTTTAATAAAAAAGTAAAAAAAATATTCAAATTTTTTTTTTTCTAATACAAAATTTAAACCCAAAAAAACCTGAATATCTTTTTTTAAATTTTAAAATTTTAGGCTGAATTTTAAAAATGAAAATGCTTTATGCCAAAAAATTTAAATTTTTTTTTTTTTCTTTTTAAAAAGCTTTTTTTTCCAAAATCAAACCTTTTTTTTAATTAAAAAGTAGAAAATTTCTTTTTTAAAAAAAATTTTAAAAAAAGATTTTTAAAAAGAAACACCAAAATTTTAAAAAATTTTTGGTTTTAAAAATTTGTTATGCAAATTCCAATTTTTTTTTAAAATAAACTTTTTTTAAAATTAACTTTTTTTACCTTAAAAAAATTTCTTTTTTAAATAATTTTAAAAACATAAATTTTAAAAAAAACTTTTTTTAATTTTTATGAAAAAATTTTTTTAAAATTTCCTTTTTTTACTTTTTCTTTTAAAAATTTTAAAAACTTTTTTCAAAAAATTGGACCCTTTTTTTTTTCCTCACAAATTCCAAATTTTTTTTCAATTTTCCTTTTTTTGGTTTCCCAAAAATTTTTTTTTTCCAAAAAAAAGCTAATTTAAAAAAAAACAAAAACCCTTTTTCTCGTGTAAAAAAAAAGATTAAAAGGAAGGAAAAAAAAAGGCTTTCACAATTTTACGAAGTGTAGTATCTTAAAAAAAAACACTTTTAAATAGGGGGTTTTAATTTTACAGAAACCCCCATTTAAAATTTTATGCAAAAAAACCAAAAACCCACCTTTTTTGGTTTTGCATTCATTCTAGTGTTGGAAAGGAAAAGGAACGGTATAAGAAGAAAAACAACTCGAAAATGTAAAAAGAAAGGGAAAAAGATGTAAAAGAAATCTTCGAGAGCATTTTTTCGAGGGAAAGGTTCTGCCTTGACAAAATTTTTAGAAGGGGAAGAAAAATTAGAGGGTTGAAAAGGGGGTCGGAAGGAAAAGGCAATTAGTGATGGAGGTATGGGGCGCTTAAAATTCATGGCGTATGAACGACACGGTGAAAAAATACGTTCGTGGGGTGACTAAATAAAATATCATTTAATAATAAAAGCGCGGTTTTACGATCTTGTCCAAAGGGAAAAACAGGGGAGGGGAAAAACTCTGTGAGTGGTTAAGAGGAGGGGATTACGCTACCATGCTCGAGTTATTTAAATTTATTTCTCAAACCCGCTTTTTTGGGGTTTAAAACGAGGGAGGGGGCCCCTTAAAAATGTCATTTTCCTTTTTCCCTTTTTTTAATTTTTTTTTTTCTCTTTTCATGCATTTTTTTTCTTTTGGTAAATGAAAGAACAATTAAGAAAGAGCGGGAAAAAATAAAAATATGAAACTTTTTCTAACTGTATTTTTTTATACCTTCTTTATCCTGTTTTTGCAAGTGTGTTCTATTTTTTTCCCCCACTTCTTGGGAAGGTGTTTGCGTGTTTTTTGGTGGCTTTAAAAAAAAAAAAAGTTTTCCGTTGAGGTGTATGTTTCATTTTCATCTAAGCAACAAAATTTAATGAATGAATGAGTGAATATTAACGTCCTTTTTTCAGCTACACCCCAAAGGGCTTTTTGGGGACGGACATCGTAATTTTTTAATATGGGGGCCCAAAAAACGAGGGGGCCACTTTGAGGACGTTGACTATTAATATTTTAGATTGCTTTGATTTAATAATTCCAGTCTAATTGTACTTAAACATGCCCTTTAGGAAAAAAATTTAAACTTAAAAAATGGATATAAAAATTTTTTAACAGGGGAAAATAAAGTGATTTCCATGGAAAGTCGCCCAAAACCCAAAAAAAAATACACTTCAGTAAATAAAATAGAAATAATTTAATGTTTTTTGGGCGGCCCGGTACCATTTACTTGTACCGGTCAAGGCTAAGGGGCTGGGGATTATTAATTTACTGGATGAAATATGAAATGAATCCAGTGTGAATAATTTGAACACAAAAATTATTATGAAACCTTATAAAACTTGAAATTGAAGACCAGAAAATTTATCAAAAAAAAAAAAACCTTCATATACTTCAATTCTAGTTTTATCATCCTTTTAAAATTAATACAGTGTATATGGTATAACAATTTTCTTTTATATATACCATTATTCTAATTTTTATTACCTAATGCACCAATCCTATAGGGAATTACATAAGCAATGATCCAACATCTTTATAAACAAAATAACTCGACAAAGATAATCTATAATCCTTGTTAGATCGTCTTACAGCTGCTTTAATGACTTACCGAAATTCAGTTTTAAAGATGCTATGGATCATTTGGTGAATAAAACTCTAAAGAAATTTCGAAAAATAAATTATCTTTCAATTATTGAATTCGACCTACATATCGATGCCCTATAAGATCGTCAGAACTCCCACGAATTCTATTTCGCTTAGACCTCGCCATACATAACAGATTACTTCTATATAGAAAGAGATTTTAAAAAAATCAATACGGATGAAGATGAATATAACCCATAAGATCATCTACATTTGAATTCAATTGTAAAAGGTTTTTTTGTTGCATATTTCCCATCAGGAAATATAGCGTGGAAAAAGTAGTGATTGGAAGAGGGGGAAAAATACCTTATACCAGTTAGGATTACCCCAAAATTGAGAAACTAATAAATTCGATTGGGAGGATTTCGAAAACGTTCTTTTTAATCGCTGAAGAATTTTTACGTCTAGCTAAACGATGCTTTTTACGATATTCGCATCGTTAAAGACGCTCGATAAAAACAGCGAAATCGTCTTTAATCTTTTCTTTCATCTCGAAATTCGAAGAGAAGGCACAACTTTTACTTTTAAAACTTCTAAAAGAGATTTTGTTTGTGTGTGTACATTTATAAAACATACATAGCGGCGATAGCAGTAATAACGATAGATCGCAAACAAGATAAATATTGATGCATGAAAAACTTAGACGCATGCTAGACTATTTTAGATATTAGATATTGGAGGAAAAAAATATAGTTGAATTTAGAAAAGAGACATAATAAGAAGAGGTTGAAACTGATTTTCTTATCTTATCATTAAATTTAATTAATAAAATACCGGGAAAACTTCCATCTATAAAATGACAGCGTGGAGTAATATAAATTTTAAAATTAATATTTCTTCCAAAATTTTTAACATTTTATCAAAATGTTTCCCGAAAAGTATTGAAAATGCTTTCTGGTAAGCCTGTTTTTAGAGAAACATAAGAAATACTTTTGTAAATATTTTTATATAAATTTGTTTATCATATTCTCTTATCAATATTATTTTTAAAAACAAATAAAAGGCATGATACTTCATTCTTTTTGAATAAAAAATATTACTTAAGTATGCAATGAAATTCTTCTGTGTAATTTTAAGTCGAATTAAATATATTTTAATCAATATTACTCGCATTGTAATATTATTTAATATTTAGCGTACCATATAATTTCGATGTATAAGTCATTGTTAAAATTCAATCATTACGCTTATATTAGATTCCCAAATTGAAGCTAATATATGTATATGCGTGTGCAAGTGTTCCTTTATTAAACTTAAACATTTCACTCATCGGAATCTCATTATGACTAATGTTTTCAATTATGATTAGATATTATATATATAAAGTTATTCTAATGATACTCTGTTTATAGTCTTTAAAAATATTTTTAATATTCTTAAAAAGAGAAATTACATGATTTCTGTACTAAAAAATTTTTCACTTTTAAGAAAATGAAGACTAGGCACTCTTTAATGAATAAAATAAAAGCATATTTAAATTCCTTAGAAAATGAGCAAAATCACATTCAAAGTAATCAAGTCTTATTTTGTACAAATTAAAAGTATAACCAAAATAAGTTTTATTGAATATATTAGAGTAAATAAAATAATAAAAATGATTACACAATTTCGAAGATTCAATACTGTCATGGTAGCAGAGCGGTCATCTGCGCAAGCTCGTGGGCAGCGTTGTTGTTTAGTGGAGTCGGGGGTTCAAATCCTGATATGACTGATGATCTGTGTGTAATGTGTTTTATATACGATTAAATTTGCTTAGGCTCTCGAAGTCTTCTTAAAAGCGTGATGTGGAAAGAGAAAGAGAGAGTATATTAATGTCGTATTTTTTAAGTAATACGAGGGCTATTGGTGACAGACCTTGTAATTTTGAGCCTGGTGACGAAGACGGTACCTGAGATGGAAATTCCTCACCAACTATCACATCTATCCAATGGGAGGACTTTGAGCGTGGAAATATTTAACGTGAACCAGCCCCTCTTCACGGCAGATCTTCAGTAGCACCAGGACTCGAACCCGTGACACGCCGTCCACGAGTACGTGAACATAACCACTAGGCAACCGTGTCTACGTGAGGAAGGGGGGTACTCTAGCTCTGTCCTCATTGCTCAAAATTGTGAGATCCGTGGTAAATAGTACTTATGTTTCTATAATAAGTTTGACTATAATATACAAATAATCAGTTAATACAATTTTAAATGTACTGTAAGCACTAAAAAAACAATTATTCATAGTTTTCTATTTGAAAGCTACATAAGATCAGGGAATCATCAAAATTAGAAAGAAAAAATCAAAATTAGAAAATCACAAACAATGAACATATGCACTGTTCAATATTATAATTCAGTTTGAACTTAGAAATAAGACGTTTCGGCACTATAAAAAGTAAGTTCAATCATTTTTTTTTTCAGAAGTTCTCTTTTTTAAAGTACAATTTTCGTTTCATCGTGCGATGACCTTCAGCCCCGATCCGATGACCATCGGCATAGAAACACAAGAACTTCCCTTTTATCAGATTGTTCGTTAAACAAATAGCATCGATTTCTTTTTTTCCCACGCACAATAAGCGCTTTCGAAGCAAGTTAAGAGCTTAGGGTTCGTAGATCTGTGGATATGATAAGTCAAAAATCCTGCATCAATGAACAATTGAATAGCTCTACAAGTTACAATCCACGCTGATTTTTTATTATTATTATTATTGCATTTTCTTTCATAACTGCTATTTTCTCTTTTCTGGTAACTTCAAACTGTATTGTTTCGTTCGATGATATTTAGAACTTTCGTAGAAAAGCCAGAGAGCCAATTTCTTATTTAAGGTAGAAAAGCCTTTTGTTAGAGAGAGAAAGTTAATTATAATTAATATTTTACTCTCTTCACGGCTCATTTGTTAAAAATATTAAAATATTGTACAAGATTGTAACAAAATAAATGTATATGCGTGAGTTTACTAAAATGAGTTCCATGTAGATAAATTTTTAATTGACATTGCCACTGAGACATATTCAACACACGTGGTAGACATAAAATCATTAAACGGTAGTGTCTAAAACTCGACACTCGATATCTCGGCTGCCCAGATAACTTAGCCACACCGATGCTGAAGTTATTGCTGCTGTCACAGTTAATGAAAAAATGCCAGAAATTGATGATGTTAAAGTTGAAGACACCGTAAAAACTCTTAAGTATCGCATAGTGAGGGACTAAAGATTGTCGAAGCCGCCTTTCATTATTTTGAACAATAAGGTACATTGGGAATGGTTTTATTGTTCCTTTGACACAGTAGCGCACACAAAAAATTTTCAAGAGGAGGGGGTCCAGGGTCGAATGTCCGCCATTTTTTGGTATCATGCTCAATACGCCACTCAACATATTCTTTTGATTTTGCCGATTTTCGGAACAAAAACAATACAAAATTAATTATTGAATAAATAACTAGCATTAATTAATAAAATTAATTATTAATTACAAATATATAATTACATTTTACGTAATATCTTCATAGAGTTATAACCAATCGAAAAAAAATCAAGGTCTAAGGGAGGTGTCCGGACCCCTAGGACACCCCCCTTGTGTGCACCACTGCTTCGACATCTTCGTGATGAAGCAACAAAATGCAGAGTGAAGTACTGAAGCAACAGGACATTATGCATTTCTTTAACAAAAAAGTAGCCAGATTTTGCATAGTCGACTACTTAATTATCGTTGATTTACAGACAGCTTTATGCTTACATAAAGTATTTCTCTGAGGTGTGTCTGATCAGTGTGTATATTACCTATTCATTAATTTTCATTTTCATGTTATAAATGCTTTATGCTTTCATAAACTACGTGCTTTGCCTTTGTTTAAGGGTATTTGAGAATTTTATTTTCTGTTGTGCATTCTTAAGCAAACAATACTTACAAGTCCAGTACAATATTTTCCGAGGAAACACTCGTGTTTCTGTTTTATTCCCATTCGCGATATTCCGAGATTTTTACATAAACTCGACCACCCTTTGGTCCGCATAAGGCCGAGTTTTCGGGACTCTACTGCAAAGGTTCTTAATCTTATTCCCCGTCTAGACACATCTGACAAACATGAAACTGCTGGCGGTAGCAGTTAAAAAAAATTATGACGATTCTCAACATTTCTTCATCTTATTGCAATCATAAGCGTCATAAATAGTGGTGCACACAAGGGGGGTCCTAGGGTCCGGATCCTCCCAAAGCCCTTGATTTTTCTCGATTGATTATAATTTTAAGTGTATAATACGTAAAATTTAATTAAATATTTGTTTTTAACGATTAATTAATTAATACTAATTATTTATTGAATAATTAGTTTTTTACTGTTTTTTGTTCCCAAAAATCGACAAAATCAAAAGGAGCATGATACAAGAATGGTGGACTTTCGACCCTGGACCCCCTTGGAAAACTTCTGTGTGCGCTACTGATCATAAACAATATCCTACACTAAAAGGTAAGAAAATATTCAAAATAGTAACATAGTGATTTTGGGCTATGCATATTATCCACTAATTCTTCAAAGTCAGGTGTATAAGATGATATTCTCAATCTCTTATAGCATCTTAGAGATTGCTACAGTTGAGTTGAGATCTGATTATTGAAAAAACTGTGTTCATATTTATATTTTATATAATATTTTACTTCTAAAAGTAGGATTAATCTCTTGGCCCCACAAAAAACCGTGCTGGGTCGCGGGTTGGCCACGGTTGATATTGATATAGCATATAGCGGACAGTCGTTGGCGCACAAAAATAGTTTCGCGGGCACAAGAACCTCTGTTATACTATATTACATTTTCCCGATAGTGATATCCACAAAAATTTCTCCCGTTTATGCTGTCGTTTCATAGAGCACGTCACTAATAAAATCATTTTTATAAAAATACTGAACTCATTACAAAATCCTCAAAAAAGGGGAGTCTAAAAGCAACAGTTGAATAAACAATTTAAGATTATAAATGAACTAAAAGAAATCGCACTCTTTTTGAAATCTGGTTGAATGATTCTGAAGTTGAATAATACCCTTGAAAGAAAAGCCATGCCTTAAAATTATAATTTTTTCTGTATCAAATATAATTATGCAAGCAGATTACTCCTTTTAAATATATAACTTGCAATGTTAACTATAAAATTTATTTCAAAATGTACGCAAATATAAATGCTTTAATTTAGAATGTATCACACGAAATTAATTTACTATAACAACATTCCCTGCTTATATTTTGCTGTAGTGTGAAACACTTTCTTGCTGCAAAGGCCAGAAATATATAACATAAAAGAAGAAATGGGGTTGGGGGTTTCTATAATAAATTATTTTCGCTATTTGATTATTTTCCCTTTTAAAATGGATTTTTGTTTCGTAAAAAGGAATCCATTTCAGAAATTAAAAATTTTAATATCGATTTATGCTTTATATGTTGTCGTAAGTAAATTCTATATTCACAAGTTTAAATGAACTAGATTTTTAAAATAACTATAAAAGAGCCATTTTTGGCTTACCTTCTGTTATATCTTTTAATCTGACTTCCTACTTGGCCTAAAACTGGATGAAAACTCTCCAAAGTCTTAATATTATCGTCATTTTGAATTAGTTCGTATTCCTATCCATTTAATTTTATTATTGTATACCTTACATTGTAGATTTTAAAAAGAAAAACTTAAGCTCCTTAACTAGCCTTTTAGTCTAAGCGTAAATTTCTTCTTCGTTTACAGCAAAGTTTGGAAATACTCAATGATAAAGAATGCGAATCACACATTTCACTATAACCAATCATACTTTTTCTATTTTAATTTTCATGATTCTAACACATAACAAGTATTATTTAAACTAATAAGATACTCAATTACTCATCTGAAAGGAGCATTGCTTTCTGCGATGTTGAAGGCTTCACCAACCAGAAACAAACAATACCAGCGTTATGTGGCTTTATTCTCAAAGAAGAAAACATCTTTTGTGGCTGAAATAGAAACTGGAATTCGACAATGTCGAATTTTCAATAACTCCCCCTTATTGCCTGCTTAGACAGACTACCGACACAACAATATGTGTATGTTTCTTAAAAGAAGACGGGAAGGGGGACTGCATGGACCATCCCAACCGACGCGTGAAAACAGGAACACACTCATAGCTTTCTTAGAAAATCTTTGTACCAAGTCCTGGAGCGCATTTAATATGCAACCAACTCATTTCGCCGTGAAATACGCCTTTCCTTCACAAAGAAATACCTAAAAGCCTCAGGGCTGCGCTTTTCAAGAAATTCTTAATACCCGGTGTAATACCGGATTAGAAAATGTCAGCAATATGTATGTATGAAAACCCGGGAACTGAGATGTTATGCCACAATGGATGAAGTTGCCGGACGCCCTTGGTGCTTGAAGGAGCGTGTTCTAAAGGATTGGACGCGCCAACTTGGGTGGGACGGGAGACCTTATTGTGTGCGGAATAAAGGTCGGAGGTCGAGAATGACCTCAATATTTATCGAACTGAACGTAAACACTTGACGAAAGCAGCTGCTCACTTTACATAAAGATGGTAAAATCAGCCATCTTTTTTTCACTGCACAAGGTGCATTTTTTCTATTTGAAAAATTCGACTAAATTTTTGAAAAAGAGACTCGTTCTTGGAAATATTTGAATTGGCATTAAAAAGGGAAAAAGATGACTTTTTTTAAGGTATCCGACTACGTTCGGAACCGTGATTTTAAAAAAGCACATAAATGGATAATTTTCATGATATTTAGTGTCACTTAGTTTAGAATACATGTATAAAGTAGTTTTAAGGACACTTTGACAAAAAAAATTATCTTAATACAATATTTTGGCAAAAAATTAACTTAGAATAATCTTTTTTCAAAATGTTCTCCTTTTATGAAAAATGCTTCTATTATAATAATATTTTGCCTGTAAAAAGCTCAGACCTCTCTACAGAGGCTCAACTAGAAATTTTGAAAAATTCACATTATTTTCAGAGTTACCACCATTTGAAATAATTATCGGCGTTTTTTTCATAAAATTACTCCCCTCTGTTGTCGTAAAATATGGATAAACCCACTTCTAAGTTATATATTTCAAACATTCTAGTTGAGCCTCTGCAAAGAGGTCTGAGCTATATACAGGCAAAATATTATTATAATAGAAGCATTTTTTACAAAAGAACATTTTGAAAAAAGATTATTCTAAGTTAATTTTTTGCCAAAATATTGTATTTAAATAATTTTTTTTGTCAAAATGTCCTTAAAACAATTTTATACTTCTATTCTAATCTAAGTAACACTAAATATCATGAAAATTATCCATTTAAGCGCTTTTGCAAAATCCCGGTTCCGAACGTAGTCGGATACCTTAAGAAATATGATATTGAATTTTGAGACCAATAGTTTGATGAAAAATATGACATTATTTCAAGTACAAATTAACATTGTCTCATAATTACTACAATAACATTAATAAAAACGTTAATAGTTGAAAGACAGCTGTTTTTAATACGGTTTCTTAATTCAATTCACACACATAGTTAATTACGTATTCCTTGATATAGACTCAAATTTGCAAATCAATTCGGGTATCATTCGCAACATTACAATAACATTAATAAAAATGTTAATAGTTGAAAAACCGCTGTTTTTAATATGGTATTTTTACTCAATTCACAAACACATGGTAAATTTGATATTTCTTTATATAGACTCGAATTTACAAAACAATTTGAGTATCATTTGCAACAAAACTACCACCCTAACTATTCGGCTATAATGGTTATTATCTTATCAAAAAAAGAATGTCCACCTCTGGTCACATTTTTTAACATTAGGACTAAAATTCCTGAGATAAAATAAAACATAGTTGTTTGTTCAATATTATTTAAAAAATTGGTCATCATTTATTATGCATAAAACAAAGTATTTGTGAATTGTTTCAAAGGGGAAGTTTCTCATTTGTTGAAATTGTTTTACTTAATTATGTGTTTTGATATGAAATTATATAAATTATAAACAGATACAAATTGGCCTTAAAGTTGTCGATAAAAAGATTCGTATTTTTTTGTTATTATTGTTAGTACGTAAACAAGAGACTGTGCGAGTGTGCTTTTAGAAACATAGGAGGTTTTATATTTCTTTTTACAACTTTAGGGTATCACAACGACATTAACTACTATATAAATATATAATCCTTTTATCCTTTTTACATCAAGTTTAAAATAACTATATATTTGTGGATGTATTTTTTTAAGGGGCTTTTATAAAACAGGGCTTTTTATAAGCGTCTCATTGTGCTTTAATATTAATTATATTTATTGTTCAATATATATATATATATATATATATATATATATATATATACGCACTTTTTAAATTTCATCAATATTAATATCATCTTATAAACATTATTTTTTAACGTGGTAATAGGTCTATCTACTCAAACCTTACTCAAACTACACATTTGCAAATTGCTTTTTAAGTATTAAATTTTTATTTATTTTAATGGGATTCTGCGGTGCATTACATATAAGTGTACATAAACTTAATAATATTTCAGCTTTTCGTTATAATACGCATAATGGAGTTTTTTTTAGCATTAAACCCTCATTTGAATAACTAAAAGCTATTAGTAAGGGAAATGTTTTTTAAAAAAAAGAGTTAATGCTATAAAACACGCTCGATAACATGATATTTTAAGAAAAGTTTTCCTTCCAGAATGAAATACTTTACTGCTTTTATTCATTCTTTTATATAAAAAAATAATAATTTTACGTGATTGCAAAATTATAAGATATTTAAAATTCAAATTCTCAAAATCAAGGCACTTAAAATGTAAATCTTAAGTAAATCGCATAAAATTCAAAACTTTTTGAATAACTAATCATAAATTTTACAACTAAATAAAATGTTCCTCTCATCCATGCAAATATTCATATATTCATTTTACATGATATTTTTTATATAGGTTAACTGTCGTTTATTTTAACGTCGGTTTTAGTAGAAATTCAAAACTATATATATAGAGAGAGAGAGAAAGAGAAAAAGGACACACACACACATACATATATATATATATATATATATAACCTTCTGTAAGACATATAACTGTATTTACTTATTGACATGCAATAAATGCCAATTTAAATATATAGGACAGACATCAAATAAAATTAATATTAGAATTAATCAACATAGGTCAGACACTAAATATTTTAATAGTATTAAAAAATTCAAATAAAATAGAAATAAGACACTTTAGTACACATGGTTTTGATCATGTATCACTCAATATTATTAAAGTTGTTCCTAATATTAAAGATAGATTATGGTGGGAAAATTACTATATTAAATATTATAATGCAATTTATCCTTATGGACTTAATGTATTATACCAAGGAAAAAATATTCTAAATGCAATCAAACTAAATTCTCAAGAGATTTACTACAATAATAAGGTTAATATAATATCTAATAAAAGAAAAAATAGAGGGGCTAGAACTAAAAGATTAAGTAGAGACCAAAAAGTCCTTTCAGATAGTATTATAGATATTTGTAATAGATTTGATAACAATTTTAACATAAAACACATTAAATCTTTTATGTTTGGACTCAGTAAGACAGAATTATGTATTACAGAAGATGTACTAATTTCAAATAAAATTAAAGATTGTCATGCTTTACATATTATTAAGGACATTCATAAATTTTTGAAACATAAACATAACATAATTGTTAATGTAAATAAGGATTATAAAATAGAATACTGTACACTTTTATATATGAATAAATCATATGATAATGTTAATTTTTCTGACATATTTAAAAAACACATGTCATCTTTCCCAATACAAAATATCACTATTAAAAAAAGCTTTTAAATACAATAAAAAAATAGGTAGATCAATTTTTAACTATAATGTGCCTATAAAGCAAGATAACTTAATATGTAAATGTAGTGAATTTAAAGATTTCATTGATCAACATCACAAGCATGTTGTTACTGGTGATCTCAATATTGTAAAAGACAATAATCTTAGAAATATTATGAATAAAGGTACTGGTTTTAGATTAATGATTTCGAATAATAATAAAATTATCAAAATCAGTTATATAATGATATTGAGCATTTTATATACAAAATAGCTATTAAATATAGTATGCCTATAGAGGCATTCACAGAATTCAAAGATAAAATTACAAAGCAGCTTAATAAATATAACTATGGTACAGATAATAAAATATTTTTTAATAATATTAAAAGTCAGATTAAAAATTTACAAAATAAATTTATTATAGTTTATGTTGATAAAGTGCCAGGAAATTTTGCATTCATATGTAAATACTATTATAATTTATTGATCAACAATTATTTCGATAATAATACAGCTTTTATTAAGTCTTCTGTTTCTGATAGAGAAATAAATAAACGTATCTTGGCTTTTCATAAAAGTTAAAAATTCATATTAATAATAATATAAATTTCCACATATATTTCTAACTCCCAAATTTCATAAAGACCCAGTTAAATTTAGGACAGTTACAAATGGTTTTAATACATATATCAGCAAAACAGGCAAAATTCTCCATGAAATATTGCATGAAACAATAAATAACCTTAATTCCTCAGCCATTCTTAAAAATAGCAAATCACTTGTTGAGAAAATGAAAGATAAAAAAATTTATTCAGTCTATAGTTTAGATTTTGAAGATCTCTTTAACTCTATTAATATTGATGATTTGATTAATATACTTGTAAATTTACATAAAGACAATTTATTTAATAATGTTAATTGTGATAGATTTGGTTCACTACTTAGGTTTGTTCTTAAAGAGAACTATATATATCATAAAGGTAACTATTATCAGCAGATTAAAGGATTGCCACAAGGTGGCCCTGCGAGCAACTGTCTTGCCAATTTATACTTACATTATTTTGAAAGTAGTTACATTAATAATTCTAAATTTATATTTATCGTTATATAGATGATATAATCATCTTTGGCAAACAAGCCAATTTTATACCTAACATTAATTTTATCCACAATATCTTAATTTAATACAGACAAATAATAACAACAATGAAGCAAATTTTCTTGACATACATGTCAAATTATATGAAAATGTAATAGTTTCTAATATTTATGATAAAAGAGAAGTATTTAATTTCAATATTATAAAAGTTCCTCATTGGGAGAGTAATGTACATGTTTCTATATTCAGAAATATTGTTATTAATTATATACAACGTAATAAATTTCTTGTGTCAAAAAATCAGACATTATAAATAACTATAAAAATTTACTAAATATTGCTTAAATCAGAAATACCCTATTTATTTTATTAATAGTTATATAAATAAAGCTATTCAAAATAGTTAGGATTAAAATTATGAGATTGATAATAGCTTATTACTATAAACAAATATTTTGTTATAGTTATCTCCATAGTCTAATATTAGATTAGAAATTACTTACTATTATTTTATTCATATTTACTCTGGTGTTATTATAGTTATGCTATAATATGCAACTATTTTTAATTTATATCCATTTTTAATCTTTTGTTAAGTGCTACATTTCAGCCACTCTTTTGATTTAACTCTGTATTAGGGTATAGAATCTGGCAACAAATTGAATGTTTCCACTCAGATTTAGCGCGGGCTTTGCATTTGTTAGTGCAATTTTTAGGTAAGTTACCTCTATCTTGTAATGGATTTAGATATTTCTATCCATTATTTCCTGTGGTTTTGCTCAGTGTTATTTACAAATAAAGGGAAGGTTGGCTGGCCAAAACATGTTCAACCCCACTTTTTATATAAATTAATTTTATATACTAACTGTCCTAAGTCAGTAATGTTCATGGCACTGAAGCATCCATTTTATATTTATTATCTCGATTACTCTTTTGTCCTTCATTGTGTGATTTTCCTGCTGTCTATGTGTTTGTCGAGTTTATTGTTTGAATGTGATCTCTTGTTAGTAGAGAGTTGACTTATATATATATATATATATATATGAAATAATTCTGTTGAGTGGTAAAAATAATTTTAAGACGTGGTGAATGGATGTTATTACTGTAGCGAACCAAAGAATAGGGCGTGGCCGTTGGTTATTTTCTATGATGGGATTGACTAGGCAGTCATGTAAATCAATAATCCAGTTTATTGAATCTTAAAACACATAAATATAAAGATAGACGGCACACACAACACAGACAAAGAAACTACAACACACAACACAAAGCAGCCGGCTACATGACTACAGAGAAACGAGCGAAGAGAGAGAGGCGGGATTTCCAGAGACATCGGTTTTTATACCCGACGGTGAAGACCGCGTGACATTTTTGTAATAACAGCTCCAATTGGTTACAATGGGCGGGAAAGGGATTTATGATGTAATAATATTAGTCAATTACGATTAAGTTTTGGACGTTAGTTTTGAACCAAATAATTAAAAGCTTATTTGAATATTATTAAAAAGAGTTAATTAAAAAATGTTAGGGGGAATTATTACACACACAACACACACACACACATATATATATATATATATATATATATATATATATATATATATATATGATAGATTTTCATAGATTGCAGTTATCTTGTGACATTTTATTACTGAGAGGATATTTTGTCGGGTGGAATCATTTGATTTGTTGCACTCGTAGAAGGATGGAAGAGAAGGAGGTTTTTTGCTATTTTAAAATCCACGTTTATTGACTATCCCAACATAAAAAAAAGTCTACTCAAAGAGCATAGCACAATACCTACACATCTAAGACAGTCCCCAAAGCATTCTCTTTCACTCTAGAGACTTCAGTTTTTATAAATTTTGTCAACCGGAAGCTTTTAAAATCATATGTCTTCCTGTAAAGACATTTCAAATGTCAGAAATATGCGATTGATGCAAGATTCACATTGTTTTAAAATTGCTAACGTGGCAGTTTTTAGGTGATAAATTTGTGGTTACTTCCTGTTAGGCGGATGAGATGAAAATTAATTATCCCGCGAAGTCTTGGAGGGCTCAAGACCATCATGAAATAAAATCCCTCGAGAGAAAATTTAAGTGAACTAATACACACACATACATTAATGAAGTCACAGAAAGTAATAAGAACGTCAGTGTGTATGAAAAGGAATATGAATTTTAGTGTCGATCCAATTTAATATTCGTTCTTTAATATCGAGACTAGGATATCTTTGCTAATAGTTAGCTGGCTGGAACCTTGCCTTTCTCAAACTCATTTTATATTCTTGACAGATTCCACGTAATCCACTTCAAATCTGCGGGCTTATGAGTTAATATACACCAAACTAAAACATATTATTTCTAGCAAAATTTCTAATTAGTATATTGTAATTGAGAACATTAATTATAAATTAATCCTTCTGTCATATCTATCCATTACGGTCAAAATCTACTTAAAAGCCCGAAGTTCTGGAAGGATGCTGATATCTCTGTTGAACACGATGTTGTATGTTCTCGGATCTTCTTTTTGGGATTTAATTACTAGCTACAGAGCTGTTAGGCCTTCAGTAGATTGTTAATAAAACTTTATTGTAATCATTTTATTATATAACTTGCTTTTCTTTTATATTAATATAAAGTTTAACCTTTATAGAGTAAAAAATTATTAACAGTAAGAATTCAAACATCCTTTCAATGTCCTTTTAATAACGTGAAATAATCACGAATTTGATTATTAAAGAGTAATTTTTAACGAAAACATTGAAAGTATTTGGCTGATAATGTAACGTACTAAGTAATATTTGCGATTATAAAATATGTGTTAAAGTTTTTTTGATTTCTTAAAAAATACGAATTTTGTTGTTGTGTGTTAACTCTTTGGAAGTCTGTGGGAAGTAAGTTTTTGTTTTCTGAAATTTTAAGGAAAGTTTTGTAATATGTATAAAGGCTTAAATATATAAATACAAAATATATCTAATTTATGATGCCTTTTGAAGTTTTTAGAATTTGTAAATTATATTTTATAAGTATCATGTAATACTATATAAAAATAATTGCAAAACATAAGATGCCCTTCGTTTTACTAA
>BMAV01005273.1:23067-35570 GCA_019973955.1 Trichonephila inaurata madagascariensis
GAAGGGAGGAGAGGTAACATACTTATCTCATCAAAAAAGTGGTCTTAAAAAGCAAATTAATCTCAGGTAAATAAGCTAAATGAATTTCTTTTCATAAATCAACCTGAATCCCCAAAATATTTTAACGTAACTTTACTAGAAAAAAATGGCTCTATAAAGGGTTAAAAAATGCTTGAAAAGATATGATACTGTATATTTAATAACTGGAAAAATGCGTAAACCTTAACATAACTGCAATTATATTATCTTTCATTTATTCCATTTAATATTTTTTTTCCAGGGATATCGAATTATTTCGAACGAAACAAATTTTACATATTCTTATTCGAAATTCTTTTGAATGACATTTCAATGACATTTTTTAATCTGGCTGCTTACGAAACCCTTTAAATATTATCAGTAAAAAAGGAGAGAGAGAGAAACTGTTTCTAAATCAAATTCTAAAGGAAACTGGTAGTATACATTTTCAAAAGAAAAATTTATTATTTAGGTTTTATTCATTCTTTTTTTCACATCTAATCTGAAACCTTTCAAAAATTTATGTTCCGATGTATGAAACAATTATTGGGAAGCAAAGAGTCGTCATACATTATGCATAAAGCAGAAACAAAAAATTAAAAAGAGAGTTTTGAACAATAACGACGCTTTTGCCTTTCGGAATTATAAATTCCAACGAAAAGAATAAATATCTTAATTCATAATTTTTTTTCCTTCTGCTTTCATTTTCCTTTTCAAATAATTTATTCTATTTAATTCGATGAGATCATGAATTTTTTAGAAAAAAATGAATTGTATTTCACTTTGATCTTTTTACAGCATAAGTTTATGCCTAAAGAAATCTAGAAATGAAATATATGTATATATTTTTTTTGCTCCTAAAAATGAACGTCATAGTTGTCATTTGTTCTCGACGGAACAATATCTCGTCCTTAAAATTTAATTTGCATCCATAGACCGAACACAGTGGTTCCGGTTTTCCGCGCGGGTTAGCGAAATTTCAATTATCTCCTAGAACAGGTTGAAATTAGCATCTACGTCTGGATGTAATTTCTCTCTCATCCGCTACATGGCGCGTGTTGTATCACATTATCTGAAAGGTTTCAAATTCACTCGGTCCTTCTTTATCTAAGTGTTCTGGGATAAAAGTGTCAAAAATTATATAAATTAGATCAAAAAATGGAAGATGTAAGGTGCAAGAGGAAAATGAATTTTTCCTTTCTAATTCAATTTCTCCTGCTTTTTTCTGTTTTTATTTTGCTGATCTCTTAAATTACTATTATTTGGTGCGAAGGAAAAATATTCATTTAACTGAATTGTTATAATTGAACTTCGCTTTGAAAGAGGATCAATAAGGCGTACGTTTATTTTTTTATCTTCGAAAAGTATTTTATCAAAATATTAAAATTGAACTGTGAATTATTATTTTAGCCTGACTCCTGATTTCAAACTAAATTTATTTTCATTATTTTGTGCCATTTATATATATATATATATATTTGGTTTGTATAATTTAATCTTTTATTTAAATTTCGAGGATGTATAATGGTAAACTAAAATTGGAATTTCTAAAGAATTAGAGAATTGTTTATTTTGATGTATTTTACGTTTAAGATATATTTAAATATTTATATTCGTGATAAACTTCTAATTCGACAGAAATATATATTGGTTGACGCTAGTGTTATGAAATTTACAAATCAAAACTAATCAATTTTAAAATTAACTTATTGTAATTTTTTTTTAATAAAATAATGCGCATTTTGTACATATTTGCGGCGTTTTTTTTTAAAACTTTGTTGTTTTAAATTGTAGGCAACTAAAATTTATCTTCTAATATCGAGGAACTGCACTCAGATTTGTAACACATATTGATATAGGAAAAATATGACAATATTGATAAAGTTGGAGACACTGTATATTCACCCGTGGTTCATGAAATGAAGTGCCAAAAGAACCATGGAATACATTCTATCATCATGTAATACCCCCTTTTCTTCGATGAAATGCAGTAATTCAATGTGACAATGACTCGACAAATCGGTGAAAGTCCTCTGAGGAAATCTTCAATATACTACCTCTATAGCAGTCTAGTCTTAGAAGTGTTGATGCACGGTTTTGTGCACAAACTGTCCTTTTAATCATGCCTCATATCATGTTCAATAGAATTCAAGATCCGTAATCTCGGTGCCAAATTTTTCGCTGGAACTGTCTAAAATGTTACTCAAACCCATCGCGAATGATTTCAATCCGGAGTGAGTGAATATTAACATCGCACTGTTCAGCTACACGAAGGCTTTTGGTGGAGGAACACGTAATTTCAATCCGGAGAAGTGGAGCACTATCATCCTGGAAAATTCCATCATTATTTGGGTATAGGGAGTTTATATGAGGGGAGGGGGAGGCAAATGTTTACCAATTGGCTGAATACAACCATTTAAAGTCAGTTAATAGTTCAGTTTGATCAGCGGACCCTGTTCGGGTCGTGTAAAAACGACCCACACCATTATAGAATCACCACTGTCTTGTACAATTGTTGACACTTTGAGTCCCTGACCTCGTGAAGTTTGTGCCACACTCAAACTTTATTACTAGCAATTAACAACTGGAGCCATGACTCATCTGACCAAGTAACGCTTTTTGTTTATTAATGTCCAACCGATATTTTCCCGAGCTCAGCTAAAGTTCTTCTAGCCGAAGGCGAGTTTTTTTAAAGGCGCTCGAGTCAGTCTTCTGCTGTTATACCAACCAACACCAAATTTTCTGAAGGACACGTCTATCATACATCCTGCATTGGCTGACGCTTTTATTCGACACAATGTTACTTTTTTGGTAACACTGATTACTCTACGCAGACGACGTAGGTCTCAGTCTACCATTCAATAGATGATGTCAGACATTACGTTGTCCCATAACGGAAAGGGATGCTTAAAACTTTATATTCGAGGCACACTCTTCACACATTGTAGATAAATGAAGGTTGAATTTCCAAAATAGAATGTTAAATACGTCTAGTTCCATCTAGAATTCCATGCTCAGTCATTTAATTCCCTTCAAAGGGTCGTTATCACATCAGACAACTTTTCAAATGAACAAAAATTTGCTTTTGACATGCATTGCCCATTTATACATTTCTGAATATTTGCATATTACTATCCCGTAATTGTTTGTACATCAGGGTATATTCACTTTTCACTAATGTCCTTAAAATTTTGAAATTTTTTTTTAGTAAATACCCTTTTTTTTTACTTTGAGTTTTTACATGAAACATATTTTCTGCAGAGAAAAAAAATATTTTTAAAGAGGAATGAGTAGCACATTAAATTATGCTACAAGGTATAGAAT
Source organism: Trichonephila inaurata madagascariensis (assembly GCA_019973955.1). NCBI lineage: Eukaryota > Metazoa > Arthropoda > Arachnida > Araneae > Nephilidae > Trichonephila > Trichonephila inaurata. Next base: position 26,410 of record BMAV01005273.1, read on the forward strand.
AATGAAGTCAGAGTGTTATGAGATTGAAGCATTTTTATCCCCCCCCCAAAAAAAATAACTTACCGAATTTATATCCTGTTTCATAACATATTACTTAAGGACTGCCTTAAGAAGTTGCAAATTGCATAATGCAGCTTTCCAGATGAAAAAAAAAGACCGAGTTAAGCCAAAAAGGCCGAAATTTGTTACCACTGTTAGTCACAGAATTTTTTTGTATTGTCATATAGCTTTCAGGAAGTATTCATTGTATAAGAATTCTTCCTTTTTCTTAATTTCCCTGAGGGTAATGAAGAAAGGGAAGAACAATGTATACATTTTTCTTAGCTATCATGAAAGATGTATACATTTTAATACATTGTATCACATGTGAGAAGAAAATATAATTTCTTCAACACTTCATGATAATATATGTGTTTAATTTTTAATTTATTTCATTTTAGAATGTGCTCCTTACACATCACATGACAGACATTAATAAAAAAGAAACTGTGATTATTATAATTAATTAAATTTTAAAACCTAAACTAAAAATACTTAGACTGAATTATTTTTTTCAATATTATATAAATTTTATAATATATTTGGTAGTATCTTAGTTTAATTTTGTGGCATTAACGTTTCCATAACACAATGGTTAATTATAAAAGACTGCATAAAAAGTTTAAAATGAAAACATACAGGTCTTGATAGAATAGTTTAACTGTGACACTTGTGAACAAATATTTCACTTATCAAATTTTACACAACAAAACTTCTGGTAATTAAATTTACGAGGTAGCACTTTTTATCATTCTATGGAACATCTCCCCCACCCCCTTCGAAATCCAGTGTTGAAAACTTTTATTTCTTAGGAGCTCCATGGTTATTACAGTTTAAAAACATTCGTTGCTTGGTTTTTAGTTCATTAATTAAAATTGTGTTCGACTTGCTTTTCATCCATTTATTTATCCGTCTTAAGACATAAGTGCTTTCTTAATTCCACTAGATATTAGTCTACATTTTAAAGATTATCTCACGTTTTTGAAAGAAAAGACTTAATGTGCCTTAAATTACGATCAACAAGGTTATGTCATTGCAATATTTACGCAAAAATGTAATTTTTATTTTGAAATAATCTCTAAATTTTGTATAAAAATATTTATTTTAAATTCAGAACAAATACTAAATAAAAAAAAGAAAAGAAACGAGTCTTACAATAGTCGCATATGATGTGTAACATCTGACATGTTATCGTGGTAATACGCAATATTAACTTTTTTCCTAAAAGAATATGAATCGGGTATGATTGGAAATAATTTTCTATCGAATAATTATATCTTTAATGAAAATTGTATTTAATTAACAAAAGGAGTAATATGCAATATTTTATCAAAAATAATTATTCTTGTTCAATTTGGAGAAGAGTGGAGACCATAGACTTATGATAACTAAAATATGACACATATACTTGTGATTTCAAAGTATTTAAAAACCGTTGAAAAACAGCGTCAATAACAGTACCACAGTTAGCAGTCGAAACATTCTAATTTGTGTTCATTTCGAACTTGAGTTCATCATTCATAAAAGCTATGAGTGGCTCAGCCTTTGAACAACTTTAAAAGAGCAGAACCATCTTCGTTGGTAAAAGTACAAAATGCAGGAAATCTTTAATTTTTTTTAACCGTTTGATTCGAAGAAATGTATACGACCACCGAAATCACTGTTTGTCCATTTTCAAATAAGCATTCTGCCGCACTTATGTCCCCCAATATCGTGACTAACGGATTTAGAGTCAAGCGCTCGATGGCTACTAGAGTTGGACCCCCATGCGAGGGTAGTGAAAAGACACAGCCACGCACTCTCATTGGTCAAATCAAGTAGCGCGCGCTTACGCCACATCATGTTACACGAAATCACTCCCAACAAATATCCAGCAACCGAGAGGAAAGATGTTACACATCAAAAAAAAATATCTGAAACAACTAAACCCTAAGTCAAAAAGCCGTTACTCTGCATTATATGAAACATTTGCAAATCTGGCTGAGATTCGCTGATCCCTTATTGCTGTTGCAACTCAAACAGCTGTTTCACACGTCAGAGGGGACGATAGTACTTCAACCCTCCCCCTAATTCTCACTTGTGTATTATGAGAACAGAAGTTTACTTTGCGGGCTTTTACTGGTAGGGACCGGCCACAATAGGGGATTTTAACGCGTAACGTTGTAATCTGTTCATCGGTCGACACCTTCAAATTTGCACTTTTCGAGCCACTGGTTTTCGAACCATTCTTTCAGCCGTCCTCCATTCCATCGAGAACCACCCCTCATAGAATTGAAGGGTGTCCGCCCGTTCACGTTTTCACTGAAGCGAGTGTGAAAAGTGGCCGTCTCATAATAAAGGCACATTTTGACGCACCTTCCCTTAAAAGTGCCTAAATGGCGGGCTAGGTGTGGGCCTTTCAATGTAAAGATCCGACCCTTTGTCGCAAAGAGGGGGCGAATTCAAGGGGGTCTCTTATAGGGAAAGTGCCCTTTCCGATTGAATCCGGAACCTTCGTTCCATGAAGTGAATGCCACAAATAAAAGGTGTCGAATAATGGTGAGAGTGCTGTGTATATTCAAAGGTCGGTTTTCTCAATATGCCTGGAGGTTCTAAAAGGGATTCCTGTTCACAAGCAAGCGCCACCTGCTTGTTCATGAAGTCGATTCAGTATGATTCAAGATTGTACCGTCAAGTTAAATATCAAGTCAATTTATTCCATCTTTAACCATAATGTTTTTTGGGACTTTTAATGTTCAAGTATTAAAGAAACCAGGATACAGAAATGTATGCAACTGCATCATTATTACTGCATTATTATCGTGAATGAGATATAGAGACAAATATGTTCGACATGTAAAGTGAATTTATAAAAAATGGGCCAAGTTTCTTTAGTATTTACGATACAAATATTACAAATTTAGTTTTTCTTTTAAATTATGCTTAAAAAAAGAATTTAACATGTTTCCCCGTAATCTTTCAAAAATTTATTTTTGGTGTTTTATATGTATTATCTTACATAAATAAAAGCATTTTTAAAAAAAATCGTTAAAAGAAGAAAGAAAAATAGCTCTATCAGCATTTAATAATATTCTCACTTTAAAAAGAAAAATTAAATTTGATGTTCGAAAAGCGGCTTTTCTTATCTCAATTTGACAAATTCACTTCATAATCTAGCTGTTATGAAACTTTATAATCGATGTAATCTCTTAATTAAGTCTGAAATATATATATATATATATTTACTGACAAATCTACTTCGAAAACGAATATCTCTTTTGTTACTGAAAGATCTAAATATCGATAAAAGAAAACCGAGAGGTCCTGGTTCGCGATCTCGTGGCTGGTGTTATTTTTGTTGAGTCGTGAGTTCGAGCCTTGCTGCAGCTAAACACCAACCGTGTTGACATATTTAAATCTGTCCATTTTCAGTCTTCATATGGAGTGGTGTTGGAGCTGGTGAGTTGAGTGCCAGCTCAGGTATATCACCCTCCTCATCAGCTCAATGTTCAAAATTACGGAGTCCACCATCCTTGTGTAGCTTCAAAATATGAACTATATAAGCTATCAATAGAATAAAGCAGTAATTTTCAAATTGTTTCAACTCACGGAACCCGTAGAACTAGAAAGTGTTTTTGTGGAACCCTATTCCACTCTCTCTCTCTCTTTTTCCCTTAGAAGAATAAATCTTACAATAATATTCTCAGTAGATCAACATGCTATATGTACGGTATGTAAAGACATTTAAGGAAAAGTATTATATCTATTATTAAAATTTTTAATATAATTTACTCATTAATAATGTTAATTTATGCTCCAGCTGTCACCTACCTAAGCATTATATTTAGTAACTACGATACGTGCTTACATTTTTTTACACATTCTATTGAAGTCTAGGTGTATTGAAATAATCTGCAGTCGCATTTCATGTGTTCTGCGTCTAATTCGTTTTTGTATTTACCGTAAAATCCGGCGTATAACGCGCACCGGTGTATAACACGCACCTATATTTTCAAGCTAAATTTTTCAATTTTTAGGTATTTTCGCCGTATAACGCGCACCCCTTTTTTAACGAAGAAATCTGAAGTATTAATATACATTGTTTTTATGTTTTGAAGTATTTTATTCGAGGTATTATCCCAGACTTTTGAAAAAATAGTATACTTCTATAACTACAACTGTTCTTGTTCATAAGGCAAGTCGTTTCTTTTAAATAAACAGTGTTTCGCGATATATCTAGAAGTAAATTTTTTTTTATGTACATCCTTTTTGTTATTTTTAAAGCTATCGTTTTTATACCCGGCGTATAACGTGCACCCTTAATTTTCGATCTTATTTTTTGTGTTCAAAGTGCGCGTTATACGCCGGATTTTACGGTATTTATTTACTTTGTAGCCACTTACATTAGGACAAATATTTTTCATTGAAATATATTGCTCTGAATGGCATTAAAATGTTTGTAACTGTGTGAGAAATCCGTGTATTTTGCGTGAATTTGCAACCTAAAATTTAGTTTTTATCATGGTATCTGTTGATATGTCGATAAGTTGTTCCCTCTCCTTCGTTTAAGGTGGTTTTTTTTCACAAATGAAAAAAAGGTGCATTTTCCATTAGAAAAGTAGTTTTGCAAGACATCGTACTAACAAGTATAATATTATTTAGCGAAACCTGGGATAGTGAACAAAAAATATTCACAATATAATAAGTAATACGCAAGGGAAAAGAATGTCTTAATATTCTTTTATAATATTATAATGAAAGACGAAATAAATAATACAAATTAAAGTTTTATTTTGTATAAATAATGTTTTTAGTTTTATAGTTATACAAGCTTCATATGGATCTCTAACCCATTATGTGCATACACATTTACAATTTTCTTTTCAATTTTTTTACTGTGACTCGTGGAACCCCAGGGCTCCATGGAACATAGTTTGAAGACCACTAGAATAAAGGAACGTGCCCTTTCAGCTAAGATTTTCTAACTTTCCTCAGTTAGAGCGAAGTTCATCAATAAGTTGTTGCTGTTTTAAATCGGAATAATGAAAATCAAATTATAAGTGAAACTATCCAAATATTACAGGAATATCCCAAAAATATATATATCGATCCATATTATAAGAATACCATTTTCAAAAATATTTTTGATGCATGCAAGTTCTTTAATGAATGTTTAAATTCAGAGCATGAAAAAGTAAATTGTGCTTAGCAATTTATTTAACAAAAAAGATAGTTACTATTCTATTGTAGCATCAACTATGCTTAAAATAGCAGTCATTTTTGTTTCAGAAGAATCTTTTCGAAACTATTCCTTTTACTATTCCACACGAATGGATCGTTGAATCTACTCTTTCGTTTAAATTCACATAGGTCTCGTAAATTAGCTTTAAAAGGAAAAATTTCTCAGAAGAGATACTTTTTTTTACTGTCCATAGTTACTGTGCTTTGCCTATTGTATCTTTGTGTATCTCTTAGTTTTAACTCAGTCTCAACTAGGAAATCACAATTTTTTAAATTCTATTTAATGAAATGATTAAAATACTAAAATTCTTCTTATTTAAGGTATCCGACTACGTTTTTTGCAAAAGCGTATAAATGGATAATATTTATAATATTTAGTGTCACTTCGATTAAAAAATGTATATAAAATTGTTTTAAGAATAGTATTACAATAAAAAATTATTTAAGTACAATATTTTGACAAAAAATGAACATAGAATGGACCCATTTTTAAAATATTCTCCTTTTGTGAAAAATGCTTCTATTATAATAATATTTTGCCTGTATATAGCTCAGACCTATGTACAGAAACTCAACTAGAATTTTTGAAATATATTACTTAGAAGTGGGTTTATCCATATTTTACGACAACAGAGGGGAGCAATTTTAAGAAAAAAATGCCGATAATTATATTTCAGTCTGTGGTAACTCTGAAAAAAATGTGAAGTTTTCAAAAATCCTAGTTCAGACTCTCTGGTGAAGTCTTTACTTTATATAAGCGCGCACGCGCAAAATATTATTATTTTAGAAGCATTTTTTATAAAGGGAGAATATTTTGAAAAAAGATTATTCTAAGTTAATTTTTTGCCAAAATATTGTATTTAAATAATTTTTTTGTCAAAATGTGTTAAAAACAATTTTATACATGTATTCTAATCTAAGTGACATTAAATATCATGAAAATTATCCATTTATGTGCTTTTTTAATATCATGCTTCCGAACGTAGTCGGATACCTTAAGCTTCCAAAAACATTTTATTTTTCTTTTACTCTGCATCTGTCTCAAGTACACTTCATGAAAGAATACTTCCCTATTTGCTAAAATCCGCCCAAAAAATTTAAAATTAAACAGATGTATAATATGGAACTAACATGCTTAGAAGAGCAAAAGTCTATGTTTTTCTTATGATATTTAATATTGTAGGGGATGCAGAACAATTCACAATTGTAAAAAAAATCTGTCGAAAAATTAAATCAAATGTTTCAGCCTGAACTATTCGTTATATATTTTTTTCTAATCTTACAAAACTTAAAAGCTCTAATTTTTTTAAAAATTCAGACATATGATAAGGTTTATGTTCGTTTTTGTATTCAGATCCAGAAGGCACAAATATAAAAATTTTAAACTTATTTATCTCAGACAGAAAAATCCCTAGTTTTTCTTCATTTCAAATGCTAAGGCTTTTTTATTACGCCAAATGCTTTGATATTTTTCTAACTATTGCTCTTAGTACATGTAACAAAAACTGATATGCATTTTTTTTAATCAAAACAATACTTATTTTTTTAAAATCGTTGAATTTAGAATTTATACCTTTTTAAGAAATTTTTTATAAGCATTTATAAGAAAAATACTTCACAAATATTAACTATCTTATCACAAAACCCATACCAACTTTTGTTATACATAGTTCGACAAACTATTAAATCAGATTTCATGCGCGCGTATACGTCTATTATTGCAGGAAGAGTAGCATTCTAAAATTGCTTCGTGAATTTTTAAATTTGTCTTTAAAAAATTAGATGGCTAGTTTTTTGTGGTATTTTGAGCACAAAACTGTTTTAAATGTTACATATTCATAAGGGATAACCAAACAATTTGTGAAAAACCTTAAATAAAAGATAGGTATTTTTTTATTAATCGTACTTTGTGTGTGAGTGTGTGTAGTTTTAAATATCTTTAAAAAAGTAAAGAACAGTAATGAGTGTGAAAAATACTCACCAAAACTATTCTAAAAATTAATCTTACGATTACAGCCTTGTAAAAAAATTCCACAATACATCTACTTATATTTTTATTATTTATATCAGCAAATGGGAGAATAAAAAATTTTTACAACTGCTATTTCTCCATGATATAAACCTTTGTGGAAAAAACGGAATAGTGAAGCCACAAATAATCGCTTTAAAATGTATCACCATACAGGCACTGATATCAAAAGACATGTGATGCGTTAAGCGAACTGTTACCAATTTTTAAACGTATCTTTATGAATAGTGTATCAATGATCACCGGAGCGTTCTGTTCCCTCTGGGTGGTCCTTTCATTGACATTTTCCCGACCATTATCATTTAGATTCGTTTATTTAAGAAAAAGGAATGCTAATTCTACCGTTTGTATTTTTTCCCCAGCCCTTTTCATCAGAGCAGTCTTGCGTAACGTGTCAGTAAAACCCAGCCTCTTCTGTTCTTGTTCTTCTCGGATTGAAGAAAAAATTTATATAAAGGTTTTCGCAGTGAAGGCCATCGACATGATGCGTTGTTATACATTCGATACCATTTATTTATTATATCACATTTTTCTTTGTCAACCCTCTTGCCTCTTTGAGTTCATCTGTCGTGTTTCATGGGCATGGACCGGAGCGAATTCTTGTATGGGATTTTGCGCAATAGTGCACTTGATTTTTTTGAAGGGGGGAGGGACTTTTCTTTTCCCTCTACGTATTCTTTTTTTTTTCCAATCCTGATTTAATGACCCAAGTCGAACTAAACATTGAAGTTCTCATGGACCACCGAATTGGAGGCGTTTGCACATGACACTACCTCTTTCCCTTGAAGTTATTTTATATTAGGCTTCACGGTTTCATCCATCTGTCAAAGCGTTACGGTATCGATTTGGATTAGAGGTACTTTAAAAGGCTCGTATCTATTCCTACCTTAACCTTTGTTATGTATTAAATTGAGGAGAGGATTAACGATGCATTGCAATAGAACAGGAATTTGTGCTCTTACTGTTGTCGTAAATGTTTATTTGTCGGAATATTAAGAATACTGTGATAGATTTAATATTGACTAATTGAAATATTTATTTCGTTGCATCTTTTTTAATCTAGAGTTTCTAAAATAAGTTAATTTATTGTTGTGTTATTGAATGCTATACTTATACTTAATGATTTTTTTTTGTATATGAAAAGTGTGTACAATGTTGTAATGTATTGAATTACTTAGTAGAATTTTTACTTTATTGTTTGGTATAAAAAAACTTCATAGGACCGAAGATAAAAGGAAAGTTCCTCGCACGAATCTATGAATGTATGCATATACACATGTGTGTGTACAGTGGCACACACAGGAATTTTTCAAGGATGGTAGGGGGGGGGAGAGAAGTTCAGGGTCGAAAGTCCACCATTCTCGTATCATACCCCAAAACGCCACCCAAAATATTCTTTTGATTTTGTCGATTATTGGGAACAAAAAACAATAAAAGAATAATTTATTGAATAAATAATTAGCATTAATTAATAAAATTAATTTTCAATAACCAATATTTAATTAAATTTTGCGTACGATATGCATAGGATTATAATCAATAGGGGGGGAAAGCAAGGGCTATGAGTGGGTCCGGAGTGGGCCCCTTCCTCTTGTGTACGTCACTGTGTGTGTGTATATATATGTATGTGTATGTGTGTCTATGTATATTTTTAGACTTTTTATATTTTATGGACCGTTTGGTGCAGTATAAATTTTAAGGTTTTTAAAACAATTACTTGGCGCAGTTTAGCCGAAATTGGTTCTTGTACACAATCATTCATTCACTCACTCGTCCCTCGCCCCCGAATGGTTATTAATATAAAACTTAATTCTTGATTCTTTACATACTTTTTAAATAAAATGAAATATTTAGATTTGAAGCTCTCATTTTT
>BMAV01005273.1:42006-77585 GCA_019973955.1 Trichonephila inaurata madagascariensis
TTTCTAAAAGGTTCTTCCATTTCCCGCTTTCTGACACATTCTCGCTAATATCGCACGGGAGATGAACAATGCGGCATCATTTCCAATAAGCCAGTTTCTCAGCTGGATTATTGTTATCCCCATTTCGACGGTACCAGAGAGCAATAGGCATTGGTTGTCTTGTATTCACATCCCAGCCATTCCGTTAAGTACCTTGCTCCAGCATTCCACCTAGTCATCGTCAGCATTGGCAAATAGAGCATGGTTGTCCGCGACTCTAGGTCTATTGATAAACTATCCTCCCTCCACCCTCCTCCAATCTTCTCTCCGGGAATCATTAAATAGGAAGATGGTGCCATTGAAGGATTCTCAGAAACTCCCTATCCAGGCAGGTGATGATTGTACAATGAATTTTGTCTTTTCTCCTTTTCGCGTTCTTTTCACTCGATCGGAATACTTTTCTCACTTTTGGGTCCTATTTGTTCGAAAGAATTTGGAAATTTTGGCAGAAAGTTTTCGGGAGCATTTTTCGTTCATCATTGTTTTAAGGTATTTATTCAGAAATGAGCGAATTCCGTTAAGTACCTTGCTTCGGCATTCCACCTAATCCTCGTCAGCATTTGTAGATAGAACACAATTGTCCCCTACTCCAGGTATATTGAGGATGAACTATCCCTCCTTTTCCTCTTACTCTCCAGAAGTCATTAAATACAGAGATGGTGCCAGAGGACTCCAGGAAATTCCCAGTATATGCAGGTGTTGATTATCAATGAATTTTATCTTTTCTCGTTTTCACGTTCTTTTCATTAAGCCGAAATACTTTTCCAACTTTTGGGTCTTATTTGAGCTGAAGCATCTTGAAATTTTGGTAGAAAGTTTTCAGGGGCATTTTTGAAGAAGCTGAAGATCGTTCTAAGGTATTTTATACACAAATGAGTGAATTTGTGAAAAGCATTGCCAAATGAGAAGAAAAACAGAAATGAAAGACGAAGCCGTGGTCCCTTTTCAGTTTGTCAAGATATTTCGATATTGATTTAAGAAGAAACAATCAATAAAATTTCATTTAAGAAAAAGAACTAATTAAACAAGTATTACATTCAGAATTGTTAAAATCTATTTGGAGTAGTTATGATTTTTAAAAAATTGAATTTTTTATTGATATTACACTTTGTGTATTACGTAGAATGTACACAACCCTAAACTAAACATTAAATTACAATAATAATCTGTAATCTTTTGGACAGAACTGCATAGGAGTTCGATATGTTATAGTCAAAACCTTGCCTTTGCAAAATATTAAAAGTCATGCTTAAGTTAATTTGTACTTAGTCTACATATATATTATACTTGAAATAATTCTATCTGAAGAGTTTGGTTTCCATTGAAATTAAAGTTTTAATATGTAACAAATTTATGTTTTTTTAAAATATTTCTATACATAACCACAAACATAAAAGTCAATCTTTGATTAATTTCTAAATAAATCAGTACCATACAAGTGTTTGATAAAATATTTATAGTAATTAAAATAATTTCAATGAACCTCTTGCGCCTTTTGACCTGAATTCTGCGCCTCTTGGCCGAAGTTCCAAATTACGTGGTTCGCCGCCAATAGTACACGTGTAGCATTAAGTACGACGTTAATAAACTTTGACTTACTCGGATAGACACTATACATCGCAGAATTCATAATATCTATGGGAATTTTTTTTCAGTTTCTCAACATATTTTTTTATTTTTGAGAAATATTGCTTTCACAACATATCTTAGCCTCTTTTTCCTTTTTTTTAATATTATTGTTTATTTTAAATCACATTCAAAATGCTCTTCCCTTCTTCTAACACACTTAACAATACATTTAATCCAGTACTTATAATAACAAAAGTTCCAAAATTACATTTTTACAGATTGCCATTAGTCTATTAAATCAATGCCTTCTATTTTCTTTGTATATAAAAAAAACATCCTTTATTTAACCTCTAGCAACAGTATTGAATGCTTTTCTTTTTAAGTATAATTTCAGGGACCGCGGAACTTATTGTGAACGGCGGCGCAGAAAATACTCGTACGAAATCACTGATTTTTTTTTTTTTTTTACCCTCCTTTATTATTATTTTTCTAGTCTCTTTTCAATACGACATTTGTTTTCCTTTTTTTTCACCCTAAAATGTCTTTCATCGTACTTTTTCCCCTCTTTCTGGAAGGAAAAGGGGAAAAAATGACATCCTAAAGCCATCTGGTTTTTTAGGCGCGAATACACAATGCTTCGAAAATGAATGCTTATTTGATTACTCTGGCAGCATTTTTTCTTTCTTTTTATTCGCTTTTTCAGACGACGTTTTCTTTAATAATAATAATGATAATAATAATAAAACAGAAGACTAGTTTCCTAGAAGGATGAGCCTTGCACATTGTGAAGTTTTGCATAAAACATCGTTGTACATGGTAAGAAATTTTGTAACATGTGCGACTGATGGTATGTTTCTACTTTTGTTCCTGCAAAAATAAAATATGAATTCAAAATCAAGAAGTAAAAAATATTCACTAAATTGGAAAAGCATAATGAAATGATATTAGAGAAAAAGAAAAAAGAAGAGTCTCCTTCATTTAGTATTTAATTTTTTAAAACAAACTGTATTTGTAATAATTTGATTTATCTTCGTTTTCAAAGAAATAAAAAAAAGCATTTAAATATAAAGAATACAATTGCATGATATCAATAAAAATATAAATGAAAAAATGTTTCTTTTTGTATTACAATAGATTTTTAAATAGTAATGAGATAGTATATTATTAAAATTATCTCTTTCAACTTATTTATTTTTAAGCGAAATGAATATATTTTTCATACATTGAAAATTGTGCATATGTTACCGGCAAAGTATGAAATGCTGGCATTGTATAGAATGCCTAGGCATTGTATAGAATGCCGGATGTTTTTAGGCAAAGTATGAAATATGTGAATGATTTCATACTTTGCCTAGGCATTCTATAGAATGGCCAAAGCTGTTTAGGCAAAGTATGAAATAAGTTCATGATAAGGCTATTATATCAATTACGTACATTTCTAAAAAATACAAATGTTATTCGTACAAAATAATTAGAGTGCCATTAAAAAATTATTCAAAATACGTAAAGGAAAAAGAAAGTTGTTCCAAAGTTTATGTCTTTCTCATTGAGGAAAACAAAATTTTCAAATAACTTACAATTCAACTATTTATTGCAACATGGTGGGTTTGAATGGCACTTGAAATTATATTTCATTACATTTTTCACGCAAATACTATTCTTATTTTGCTACTTTATTATGAGCAATTGCAACTGACAGAAGAGGAATTTCATGGTCAGGAATATCTTAAATTCTAAGCAAGTTCTTAGGGTTCGAAGTAAATTGTGATTTCGCATATACTTGTTTTAAAATTCCTTCAGAAGCTCCAAGTCGATAGAGACCTTTCCCACACTTATTAAAAGTGCCAATATATAGGCATTCAGAAAAGAAATCAAGTTAAAGTAAAATTGAGTATTTTGACACTCCCAAACAAACCACAATGTGACAAATTCTGAACCTGAGGCACGCATTAAAAGTCTCGTGTCTTGCCACACAATATTCGAAATGAATCGGAGATGTATTTCATACTTTGACGGTTTCTCAGTAGGCATTCTATATAGAATGCCTAGGCAATGTATGAAATAAGAATCATTTCATACATTGCCGGCTAGTTTAAAGCATTCTATGCAATGCCTTGGCATTCTATACAATGCCGTATTTCATACTTTGCCGGTAACACATATAATAACAAGATAAAATGGCTAGACTGTAAATCCAATGTGATTCTGCCGTAAAAATGCCCCCTCCTAGAACTTTCCTCCAAAGTATTTAAAAAATTTAAGACCCATAGATTTCGTGTGAAGCTTGTTAATATTTCAATTGTAATATTCGAATCTAGATATTTTAAACAATCTCGTGTATTGACCTTATCATACGATTCCTTCTTAAAATTACAGGGTTTATTGTGGCTCCATAGACTACCTTTAGAAAATAGGATAGACCTTTGGGAATATATGTACTTTTGGGATGTCTGAAATATTCCACAAAGGTCATGATAGCTTGGTAAAAATATAATAGACTTTTAACCGGTGAGTCACTTATTCAAACTTTTCCTTCCACATTCTTTCCAGTAGCATGGCTGATGGTCGTTATATCATCTAAGGTTCGAAGTCCTCCTGTTAGTTTGAATGTGGCTAGTAAGATACCAACTCCGATGTCGACAAAATTATCTGAATATGTTTCAGTATTTATGGGCATATTGGCTGCGTTTACTGGACCTATAAAAGCTAGAAGCATTCAAAAAGCAAACAAATAGCTATAATCGAGTGGATGTGTTAGTGAGCTTGTGGTCTGTGATAGTTTAGTCAAACCACATGTTCGAGTCCTGATTCTTTCGTGGGACATGCATGTGGAGTGTCAATGTCAGTTCAAGAGTCGACCTTGCCTCTAAACAAAGCTCAAAATTGTGCAGCGTTTTGGCTGCGATTGTGAACCTTTTGTTAGGCTGAAATACAGTTGGAGAATGAGTAAGTGAGTGAATGAATGAATGAATATTAAAACATCTCACCATCCAACTACTCGATGACTTTTGACGATGGACCTCGTAATTTTGAACTATGGTCCAATAACGAGGACAATACCTGAGCTGGCACCCTCTCTCCTTACTTCCACACCATACCAACGGGAGGATGTTAGAGCCCTCGACAGATTCAACGTGCATTACTGCCCTACAAGGCGAGTCTTCAGCGGTACTCGGCTCGAACTCATGACACGCCGGCCACGAATCCGTTCCATCGACCACTAGGCTACCGCGGCTTTTACATTTGGAGATCCTTAAACAATTATTTGATTGTGTTTCAAAATCCTAATAAAAGAGATAAATTAGGATTTGAAGCTCCTATTCAGAGAAGCGGGAAAGTGTGAAAATGAAATATCAAATGTATAGCATAGGTATCATTTGAGAATTATTCCGAATTTTGAGATACGCAACCTAACTGGTTGTGTGATATGAACTTTTTAAAAGAAAAAAACCCTCTATTCTCTAAAGTTAGGTTCCTTTTAAGACCACAATAAAAGCAATCCAATTTTGTATGTCTTCAGGACTTCTTTGTATTCTTCGTTCATTCGGTGAATGTTGTAATTTGATAGTGTCAGGTTTTTGGCTTAGCGAAGGAATTTCAAAATTCAATTCCTCAATCAATCACTTTACATATATCATTGTCTTCTTGTCATATTATGAAAGTTATTTACTCACACATCTTTTGCCCTTTTGTGTGATCAGATTAATGCTCAAATTAAAAGATCTATGTCTAATAGATTACTCCTATCGTTTTCTATAAATTTAAAAAAAAAAAAACTCGACTTTTATTTCATTTGATGTTTTAGAGATAAGTTCTTTTAATTTAAAAATGATCTTGGTAATTTATTGACGGAATCGTGCCTTTGCGGCTAGATGATCATAAGCTGGAATTGTTGCAAAGGCTACGTTAACCGAGTGGTCATGGTCGTGAACTCGTGGTCGGCATTGCTATAGATTCAAGATGTGATGTCACTGAAGACCTATTCTGTTGAGGCACGTTAAAATCATCTTGGCTCAAATTCTTGCCATTGGTGAAGTTTGGAGAGTTGGATGCCAGTGCCATCCTCGTCATTAGATCGATGCTCTAGTTTAAGTGGTTCTTCGCCAATAGCCCTGGAGTAGTTTCAAAGTACGTCTGAAGCAAACATTTTAATTAAACAGTCGTTGCAGTTGCTGCTTGTTAAATTTGATTTGTCTTCAAAACCATTAATGGAAAGGAGGAGGGGGTAAAGAACTTTGGAGAGTAAAGCATTGACTAATGTATTTCCGTAGTCCACATCTGATCTGATTTCAAAATAACGATGTACACAATCACATAACCAATATAAGCATAGAATGACCATAGAAGATGGTCTCGAATTCGTGGACAGCTTGTAGCGGGTTTGAGTCATGGTGCCACTAAAGACCCACCGTGTTAAGGGGGCCGAGGCTCGTTGAATCTGCCGTGGCTCAAAGTCCTCACGTTGGAGTGTTTTGGTGTTTTGGAGAAGGGAACACTTACTCAGGTGTAGTCACATGACCAAGGTACAAAATTACGAGGTCGGTCACCAGTGGCATTTGTGTTCCCTTATAGTGTAGCTTAAATAAACTCCCATTCAGTATATAAATATAGTTTTAAATAATGCGTCATTATTAAACAAGCCATATCATAGAAATTTGAGTAACACTACAACATATAACGTACTTTTTTGTTCTCAAGAATAAATTATCATATGAATTTTAGTAAGACGTATATTAATAAATTCTGTAAATAAGGTTTTTGACGTCACTAATGATATTTATCAAACATTATCAGCAGTTCTCTCGTTTTCAACAGCATCTCAGATTTTTATTCTTCTGATCCAGAGACAACATGAAATACTTGCCCACGCTTAGAAAATTTGATACATTCTTCCACAATTTTCTTTCCAGCCACAATATTACCGTTGACGACAATAACAAAGTTTCAAGTCGTGAAAATTTCCTTCATATTTGACCCGCCTTAGTGCATGGCAGCTTCCATCTAACAGAATAACCTCTATTTTCGAACTCAAAATAATCAGATTTGATGGCGAAAGAAACAGCGAGAGAAGGAAAATTATTGGGCCGACTCTTCCAATAACAAATTGATTAGCTGATTTGTGGCCACTCGAAAGAGTTCGTTTCCTGCTGCTGCCGTTGGTTCTTTATCAGGCCATAAGTATTACCAGGAGCAGGTTCTTTTCTGCCGAGCATTTTCTCGGTCCGGGAGAAAAACCATTTCTCCCGGACCGAGAAAATCCGGATATGTCCGCCAATGACAACGTTCCGCATCACGTGTGGCATGGTTCTTTTTTTTCTCTCTCTCTCTCTCCTCCCTCTTGCATCCCCTTCTCTCTTTCTCATCTTTCGTCGTGATCTCGTAATGCGCTGCCGCTGCGGTACAAATTTCATTTCCAAAACGGAGTAGGGAAAGGAAAAAAATATATACGGCACAAAAACAGACAACAGACACACAAGAAATATATATATGCTTTTCATATCGCTACGTGATCCTACTAAGCTTTTTGTCCGCAACAAAGCGAGGCAATGTGAATATTCTAAACGAACTAAAAAAAATTTGTTCTCTTTTCTTTTTTTTGGAATGCTGGAAATATGCGTGAATATTCACTAAGCGGAAAAGGGTCTGTATTTTTTTACTTAAAATATTTTTTGACATAGTCTTGTTTTCAATATAATAAGTAATTCATGAGTTACTTTAAGGTAGAGGTCTGTTTGGATTTAATGTTAAGAGATGAAAGGTTTCTTTGAAGTATAGTTTTAGATATTTATCATGCTTTATAATAATAACGCATGACTGTACAAAAAAAATCCTTTGAAATATCCATATATTATTATAGATTAAAACTTGTAAAGAAAGAAAAATTTTATTTAGTAAATGTAGCTTTAATAGAGAACCATCTAAACCGAGATGTGGCAAACCACGAGTCTTTGCATAGACGATTGCGGCTCTTCAGACTTTTACCAATATGTATTAAAAATAATTATGTCAATTAAAAATCACTGTCTCCTTTTCTCTTTTTTGTTGACCATTGAATAGACCAATCCATTAAAAACATTTAACTGTATTTACATTTACATTTAAATATTTAGTGGTCTTAAGAATATTACTTCTGTATTGCGTTGTTTTTTAGTAGAAAAGTTTATTGACACAATTGGTGAAAATATTCTTCTTCTATTGACACAACTACTCTTGGTGGGCCATGATATTCTCAAGAACCTTCTTCCATTCCGATCTCCACTTAGGGGCAGTTCTCCAATTAGTTGCTGTTAAGATTTTAAAATCGTCGTCCACACAATCAGTCCATTTCAATTTGGGCCTACCCCTAGTTTTAGTTCCAATATAGGTTTTGTAATTGAAAATTCGCAACATCAAGGATGAGGGGTCCATACGGCAGATGTGTCCCGCAAATCTCAAACGACCAGTCTTGATGGAATTAATGACAGAATATATTTAAATTAGTTCTAAATCAATAAAAGTACAGCTCATTGGTAACAATACCCTGATTGAAAGACACTATTCAGAGTGATTTCCAGAAGCGTTTATTTATTTGTATATATGAGTTCAGGAGCGAATATAGATGTACATGCGTTATATATATACACATAAAGCCCCAACAGAAATGACAAAACTGACATTTTATATTTTATAACATGCTTAAGCGTTAATAAAAAAAATCATTGAAATAACTTTTATGTGCAAGAACAATTACAGTCAATTTTAATTATTAACACTAGAAAGACTGAAACATAGTATATACCTATAATGCCCAAAAAGCAGTCAAAATGACTGCATTATGAAAGAATGATTAATGTGTAAAGAAATTTGTTTAAAATTAACTTTTAATATTTTTTATATTATTTACTGTCATATAAAAAGTTATTAGTAAACACTAACAATAAAAAAAATTTACTATACTTGGGGACAAAATACATTCTAAAAAAATTCTAAGAAAATGTGCATTATGTATGTAATTGTTTTTTTAATTGAAATTAAAAAGCAGTCAAAATGACTTCCTTGGGCAATCTAGTGTTAATGTAAATATAAATTTCAGAAAAAGCACTTGTATTATGTTTTGTAGTGTTATGTTTTCCCGTCCCACAGCTGAAAAGTCAACTTTTTTGTGTGGATAGGATAAACACGTTCCTATGCACATGTGCAACCCTTAAAATATTGCGAGGTCCTGTCTTTGGTCATTGCGCTGGCAACCTTTGACACCGTGAGAAATCTCCTACTCCGTCCACGAGCTGGATGTAACTCGAGGATAAAAGCCGACCGCTACCATTCCAAGACCCTAGAGAGGGCAGAGAGAAGTCCGTTGGAAAACTTCGAACACAGAACAGATGTAATCTCCTCCGTCACAAACTACACAGTTTAGACACTAATGAACTAACCAAACTTTTTAATAATTTACATGTATATAATGTAAATAGTAGCTGTGACCAAATATTTAAATTAATAAATGTCACGCTACCATTATTTTTCTCAAACGTCGCGGTAGGAAATTTCTTTCAGGAAAAGCTTAAAAGCTCAACTATCAATGTTATGATATTTTGACAATGGTTGTTCTAACATTTTGAGCCACAGAAATAAAAATATCTTAGCTTTCAAAAATGTTACTTTGGGCCAAATTTTATTTAAATATTTTAAAATTGGAGCATGATATTCCTAATCGTGACCTCTACAGGTTCTTCCCCCTTCCAGGTGCGCACCTGTATGCATAGAAAACTCTCTTCGATACCTTAGTTGTTTTGTTTCGCTTACAATTTGACTCTTCATTTTTGAAAAATTACCAACCCCTCATCTAAACAAATTCCATTCTATAAAATGTTAGGAAAAGATGCAAATTTATTCAAATCTATGCAAAATACTTAAAATCAAAGTTGTATTATTTTTTTGAATAGCACAGAAGGCGAATTCAAATGTTAATAATCACGATGAGATTAGATAAACACAAGGTATTAAATAACTGAATATATATTTTACGAGTCAAAATTCTCGGAGAGAATTAATTGAATGGAAATTCGAATGTATTTTTTCACTTAACAATTAAAGCTATACTTCACATTTATTGGTATTGCATATTCTGAAACTTTCAAAAGAGATTTACTGTGCAAACGCTTGTAATTTCTGGGTATTTGTGTGCGTGTGTGTATATATTGTATTAATCAGTAATATTTTTAAGAAAATTTTGTGTTACATTTCTTAGTGTTTTGGAGATAGAAAACATTATTTTAGCAATTAAGTAGACTAAAACTCACTGTAAAGTGAAGGAATGAGATAGAAGTAGGTTGGAAAAGACAGAATGAGTGTTTATCAACGTCAACGTGGCGATGAGCTTCGTAATTTTAAATTTCGGTCAAATGACGAGGAGAACACTTGAACTGGCATGAACTCCTCTAACTTCCACACCACGCCAACTTGAGGATTTTGAGCTTCAACAGTTTTAACGTGCATAAGTCCTTCTACACGGTGGGTTTTCAATGACACAATGGATCGAACTCGTGACACGATAGACACGAGTTCGTGACCATGCCCTCTTCGTGACTGCAGCTCTTGGGCCAGACAGAAAAGTATTGGAGGTGTTAATAGTGTCTAGATAATAATATGGTTTAGTTATAAAAACTAAACTCAGTGCCGCAACAGCCCATCAGGGCCAAGGCCTACTATGTCCATCTCTGTATATATGACCGTTGGGCGCTGTAGTGCATGAGCAGATGTCACGATCAGGTGATCAGTCTGAAGCGAAACCAACAGTGTTTGGTCCCCAAGCAAGTTTGGAACGGATTTATTGATCCACTGAAGGGATGTAAGGCTGAGTTGACCTTGCCTAGCCCAAGGATAGAACCCCGGACCTACGGTGTGGAAGTACGATACATTACCACTCAGCCACTGGACCTCATAATTTAGTTATAGTGGTCGTATAGTTAAAGTTGTTAAAAGTGTTGATGTAAGTTTCAATAAAGTTAGTGAGATCATCACCATGTCCATTTAGCACTTTCAGTAAAACGAAATTTTGAAGTTTTATACATTTCATTACTTCTTTTTTTAAATTCGTCAAAAACAAACGAATTAAATTTTAGAAAATTAACATACCAATTTTGATAATTAATTGTTTTTTGTCTGTGTACCACAAGAAAACATCTTTCTTAATTCATCAAAAGCGAGTAAATTAAAAGTTTAGTATAAAGATTAACTAAATTTAAAATATATATATAAAAGTTAATTTACTTACTTTGATTTTTATCTACCTGTTTAACACACGAAAACATTTACGATGCTCAGACACACACACACACATAAATATGTATAATTTAAAAAAAAAAAAACGTTTAGAAACAAATGTTTAAAAAAAACAGGAATTAGTTCATTCTTCTTACTTATACTTATGGAGAAGTGTTAACGGTTGGGCTGGTGTAAAATAATTTGTTATTTTATTTCTTTATAATCGTAAAATTTATTATTTACCCTTTTCACTTTCTACAGTAAAGTGTATATTGTAGAGAATACTAAATCAACTGTATATATACTTAAATAACAGACAAAAGCAGCAAAAAAATTGTCGGTTATTAGACATTTAAATTGGTGAAATTTTTTCTGAACTTCGTGGTGTATTTTAAATTATTCCTTATCTAATTTGCTATCTTAGGACATAAGAAAATTAGCATACGAAATATCAAGATGATCATTTTTTTTTTCTTTTTTTCAGAAAGTTATTTTAATCATTTTTTATTATTGTTATTATAAGGTGTCATTGTGATTTTATTCAACGTATGGATTTGCGAAAAATACTCGTTTTAAGGGTATACAGTAAAATTAAATTGACAAAAATTGGTCAAAAAATCAAATCTAATTTTTTTTTAACTAAATTATTCTATATATACTTTTTGTAACTTCACAAAATTTGAAAGCTCTCAACTTAAAAAACACAGAAATTATGATAGATTTTACGTTCGTTTTTATTCACATCCATATGGCAAATCAAAAGTTTAAACGTACTTATCTCAAAAAGATAAAATAACTAGTTTGTCTTCATTTAAAATGCTAAGGCTTTTTTCTATTGTACCTAATGCTTTGATTTTTTTTTTTTTTGCTTATTACTAATAGTACATGTAACCAAAAGTTGTTATTCATTTTTGAATCAAAGCAATACTTATTTTTAAAAAAATAATTGCAGTCAGAATTTATACATTTTTTAAGGAATTTCCAATAAGCATTCATAAAAAGAAGTATTGTACGAATACCATTCACATTATCGCAAAACCCATATCAACTTTTGTTATGCATAGTTTGACGTACTTGTAAATAAAATTTCATACGTGTACGTAAATTTTTGTAGGAGGAGTAGCAGTTTAAAATCACAAATTATAAGCTTTTTCCGTAAAAAATTAAATGGTTAGCTTTTTTAAAATTTTGAGCACAAAATCTGTTTTTCATAGTATACACACATAGGATCCAGCCAAAAAAATTTTTCAAAATCCTTAAATTAAAAATTTTTGCTTACATTGTACCATGTCCTCTTAAGGTATCCGACTACGCTCGGAACCATGATTTTGCAAAAGCATGTAAATGGATAATATTTATGATATTTAGTGTCACTTAGATTAGAAAATGTATATAAAATTGTTTTAAGAACATTATTACAATAAAAAAATTATTTAAGTACAATATTTTGACAAAAAATGAACATAGAATGACCCATTTTCAAAATATTCTCCTTTTCTGAAAAATGCTTCTATTATATAACATTTTGCCTGTATATAGCTCAGACCTCTGTACAGAGGCTCAACTAGAATTTTTGAAATGCATAACTTAGAAGTCGGTTTATCCATGTTTTACGACAACAGAAGGGAGAAATTATAAGGAAAAAAACGCCGATAATTATTTCAATTGGTTATAACTCTGAAAATAATGTGAATTTTTCAAAAATCATAGTTCAGACTCTCTGAAGAAATCTTTACTTTAACTAAGCACACACACACACACAAAATGTTATTATTATAGAAGCATTTTTTTATAAAAGGAGAACAATTTTGAAAAAAGGTTATTCTAAGTTAATTTTTTGCCAAAATACTGTACTTAAATAATTATTTTTTGTCAAAATGTCTTTAAAACAATTTTATACATATATTCTAATCTAAGTGACACTAAATATCCTGAAAAGTATCCATTTACGTGCTTTTTTAAAATCACGGTTCCGAACGTAGTCGGATACCTTAACGTATCATTTCTTCGTTATTAATATTGACAATAGTATATATGGTATTATAGTTCATGATAAAAAAAAATATTCTTTTAACAAAATTAATTTGATACTAAATAAATCTCTGCATCTGACATCTATACTTGTAACGATAAATATAGACAGAGATCAATATCTCGTATACGGAAGAAAAATCATGTGCATCTGGATTCATTTCTTAGGTCATACGTCACAGGCATTAGGACATAAATAGAAGGGTTTAATAATAGTCGTAAGGTTCAAATAGCGAAACGAGCGTTGATCCGTATAGTGGGATCGCCGCTCGTAAAATGCGATCTTAAACGTCCGAGCCAGGAGGAACGAACGTCATAAAGAAGCGATAGTCGAATTCGCTCAGCAAAACACAACTAAAAAATACCTTCTCGTCGATGTGCTACGTTGCAGACTTGCTACGTATTCCAGTGTTAAAAAGCAAGGTAGAACTGAACGATTCGAGGGAAAAATGAGCCGTAAAATCACTGAGGAAGAGAGAGAGAGAGAGAGAGCAAGCAGTTGTAAAAGTTACTACGTACATTCAGACCGAAAGTATTGTACTATAATGGTGGCATTTTTTCCCGGTTTTTTTTTTTTTTTTAATAAGTAATTCTGGAAAACGGCTATGGAATTTAAGATGTGGATTTCAAATTGTATTTGGTTAATAAAAGGTATTTGTTTTTATATGAATGGGAAAATTAGCTCTGTAAGTGAAATACATAAATATCTCATTTCTTGCTTCAACTATAATAAAGCATAATATTTGTATGTATCGTACTTAAGGCTGTTTTCGCCATATAAACAAGAGCGTGAACTTAACGTGGAACATATTTTCGGATTAAAAAAAAATGCCTCAATTTTTATAAAAAATTGTGACATTATAACTCATGCATTTGTTTATAATATAGTGTTTTTAAAATTTCAAAATATTTCATAAATAATTAGTTTTTCCTTTTAACATGTAAAAGAATAGCTCCTTTAGCATTACGGTATAGGAGAAAAAATGCGAAACACATTTTATAAAAGAAAAAACATGCCAAAACTAGGATAAAAACGAGTAGTATGATAAAGTAAGTGAAACTCCACAGGATAGTGAAGCCAGAATATAATATTAATGTTTGAGCACTTTTATATCTGAAAAAATATTCCGAATTTGGGTCCTATTCCTTAACATTAGCCGAAAACAGCCTTAAAAGGGAAGCAGTGTTAATTTTTCTCTTGGCTACCCTTTGTATCTCAACTAAGCCTTCGGATGCCTTTTCACTTAAATAAGCGTTAACCATTAACTTTAGAACATTTTGAACGTTAAAAGATTGTTTATAAGAATAAAAGCAAATTAAGGTACCTAAAATGACTGGCTAAGTTCTGAACCATGATTTCAAATGAGCGTAATTTCTTTCTTTCCTTCCATTTGTATTTAGTGTCAGATGAATTAGAATGTACACATAAAATTAGTTTAAGAATATTATTAGAGGAAAAAATTATTTAAATGCAAATTTTTAATAAAAAAGAAATGAAAAAAAGATGTCATATTTTCAAAACATTCCTTTTTTTAAAAAAAAATACTTCTATAATGATAATATTTTGCCTTAATATAGCTAATATTTCAGTACAGAGTCTGAACTAGGACTTTGGTAAAACTTCATATTATTTTCAGAGTTACAATCAATTGAAATAATAATCGGTGTTTTTTTTCCCCTTCAAATTTGATTCTGATTTCCTTTCAAATTAGAAATCCATTCTGATTTGTTAAAATATGAATAAATCTACCTCTAAATGATGTATCTCAAAAATTCTAGTTCAGACTCTATACAGACGTCTTAGCTATACACAGGCAAAATATTATTATTATAAAAGTATTTTTTTGAAAAGAAGAATGTCTTTAAAATATGTCACTTTTTTTTCATTTGCTAGGAAAAAAATGCATTTAAATATTTTTTTATTGTAAAAATATACTTAAACAAACTGTATATGTATATTCTATTTCAAGTGTCACCAAGTATAAAAAAAATTTCATATATACGCTTTTGAATTCATATCAAATTAAGAAAAATTTTCGTTTTTTCCCTTTTTAAATACTTATTCAATTTAAAAATTTTGCGAATTTTGCTCCTTTTGCTTGATTTTAAATAAACTTTGGAGAAATCAGTACATTTCTTTCCACAAAATATTTTTCTGACATCTGCAATGAAAATTATAATGAAAAGAATATTTTTTTGAAGTTTAAAATCAGCTGTATTTATATTCTTCTTAAAATTTCGTAATTTAATTCGTTAAAATATTGCAATCATACCGTTTAAAACAAAATCGCCTTTTCCAAAGACATATTGTAGTTAGTGATGAAACACAAGAGTGCCTATTTGAAACAATAAAAAAATTCCAAAAGCAAAATTATAAAGGTTAAGTTAAATTTATACATTTGCAAAAGTAAGTGGCAAGTTTGAGAGTAATTGGGACTGGTACGTCCATTTAACATGATAAAACGCTTCAATTTTAATCACAGCTGGTATAAAGGTACATATGGTAGATAAGAAATAAATAAATCGTGTAAAACAACACTCAAAAACATAACAGACTACCATTTTTGCTTCCTAGTTCATGATGTTATACATAACTGACAGTATAGTAAATTTGGAACTTATCTTCTGTCACAGGAAGCTTAGTATCTTGACTTTTGATATATTGCGAAACTTCACCAGGAGAAATGTTATATTAGGATAAAAATCATTTATATTCTTCTGACATATTTTATATTTGAGTTTGGTTTTATTTGAACTCTGAATATAGGAAGCGTAATCAAATTCAATGGTATCATGTTTTTTTTTCTTTTTTTATTGGTCATGATTTATTTTGTTACAAAACTTTGAAACATATTTAGTTGAAAATTACTTAGAAAAATTCACCTAGATCATTGAAAGTGGTACAGTTGTTGAAAGAGGCTTTAAGAAAGTAATACATTTTATTGATATAAATAGTATTAAATTTCTATTTTAATTCTTATTTGTGGTTTTTTTTAATTGATTCAACATTCAAATCTAACAACCAGACAAGATTCCTATACAAGACAGAAGGACTTAAAACACTAAGGTATCCGACTACGTTCGGAACCATGATTTTAGAAAAGCGCATAAATGTATAATTTTCATGATATTTAGTTCACTTAGATTAGAATACATGTATAAAATTGTTTTAAGGACATTATGACAAAAAAAAGTATTTAAATACATTATTTTGGCAAAAAATTAACTTAGAATAACCTTTTTTCCAAATGTTCTCCTTTTGTAAAAAATGCTTCTATTATAATAATATTTTGCCTGTATTCATCTCAGACCTCTGTACAGAGGCTCAACTAGAATTTTTGAAATGCATGACTTGGAAGTCGGTTTATCCATGTTTTACGACAATAGAAGGGAGAAATTTTAAAGAAAAAAAACGCCTATAATTAGTTCAATTGGTTGTAACTCTGAAAATAATGTGAATTTTTCAAAAAAAAGTAGTTCGGACTCTGAAGTTTTTACTTTATATAAGCAAAATATTATTATTTTAGAAGTATTTTATATAAAAGGAGAACATTTTGAACAAAGGTTATTCTCAGTTAATTTTTTGCCAAAATATTGTATTTAAATAATTTTTTTTTTTTGTCATAATGTCCTTAAAACAATTTTATACATGTATTCTAATCTAGGTGACACTAAATATGAAAATTATACATTTATGCGCTTTTTTAAAATCATAGTTCCGAACGTAGTCGGATACCTTAAAGTAAACAAATGTATAAGTTCATAGCTCTGTATAGGCTTTTGATATAGTATACTATAACGATAATTATTGTTTTCTCATAATTGACGCAATTTACCAGATATGATCTCTATTACTGTAATTCTTATAAGTTACGATTATTCACAAGATACACTATTCTTTTTTTCCTAAATCTGATTATGACAGAATGTATAAAAAGATAATTAAAGGAAATAGTCTTAATTAGAGGGATCTTCTCTTGAAACTTTTTTAATTCTCTTTGGCAGATTATCTTTGAAACACAATGCAGTCTGTATTTATTCTACTTACTTTTCCCTGTTTCCAATAATTTTGTAGTTTATTATTTGACCTTTAGCTTCAGGTAACAAAAAGAAAATTTTAATTCTAAAAAGCATTCTTTTAATCTTGAATGGATATAATCCTTGATAATTTCAATTATTAAAAATTCCCATTCTTACTTTAACTAGGTTAGATTAAGTATCATTTGAATTTATAAATTTTTACTACATATAAGTATTATGTTATACCTATATATAATCATCTAAATATTTAAATATGTTCTTATATACGTTTAGAAAAGAATCATTTTGTATTGCTTTATTTTGTTTCATGTGCGTGAAATAAGAGGACAATAAAAATTCATAAGTAAAACATAGGTATTAATATTAAAGATCTAAAAAATTTTAAAAAACATTATTTTATTAATTGTTTTTTATATATCTAACACTTTACAGAAAATAAATTCTAAATATTAACATTAAGAGCTATCATATAATTAAAGCATTTTATACGTAATAATCATCGTATGGCATTTAATAAATAGGAATTATGTTTCTTTTTCAATTTTTTTTCATTTGCTTCTTTAAAAATTTGTAATCATTTTGTTATTTAAAATTTAGATCCATCCATTTTTATAACTGCCAGTTTTCTCTCTATATATAGTTTTGCTAACTAAAAATAAATCATTCACAAAATAACCTGTAGGTAATTTTTCTAATTACTTAAATAAATGTACTTAAATACATTAACAGATGAAATTTTATTTTCATAATATATACATGTGTGTGTGTGGAGGAGGGGTAGTACAAAATCGATATTCTATGGACTATTTACTAATTATAGAAATAATCCCATATTTTCTTTACTGTTGCTTTCATTGTCATTTTTAACTTCAAAAATTTATTTTAAAAAATTATGGCACAAATCTTACATTTCTGATGTCTTGGCCTTTTTATTATTATTATTATTTATATCTTTCTTATTTTCAATATTGTAATCAAAGAAATTTTACCATTGTATTGTATTTATATTAAAAAATAATTATGTGTATATATATGTATAAATTCTGTTAACTATTCAATCTCATTTTTTAATCAAATGAAAAGGAAAAATAATATATATTAAAGCAAATGGCGATGCTTTACAAAAAAATAGTAAAGCAATGAAATAAAATAAATATCCTTTGCGGATTCTTTAATTGCATCCTCAGGGAAAACAAAATTTAAACGTCATACATATAATCCAAAAAGTCAGTTAAGTAAGCCTTTGGGTAATTAAGTATAAAAACTTATTTTTCTGAAAGAAAAATATAAATTTAAATTATTTTTATTTCAACCTGTTTTGGCATTTAATCATTAACGCTTGGTAATATAACTATCTAAAGAATAATTAGTATATTTTAAATGTTTTTATCTTTTAAACGTGAACTATTTCCTATCCAAAATGAAGGGGGGAAAAATAAAAAAATATTTTAAATTAGTTCGTGCTGAAGCAGTTGTTGTCGAGCATGTATTAGTTTTGAAAATGTTTAACTTAAAGGTTTCATCAATAACAATGAGTGATTGGTGTGTCATAGATTTGAAAAACTTATTACCACAAGAGTCGCGTAATGATTATAGAGCCTAGATTAAAAATGATTAAATATACCAAATTTTATTAAAATATAGTTTATTTTTGCATTTCATTTTCTTTAAAAATGTTTCTACTTAAGGCTGTATCGATAATTTTCAAATAAATAATTAAATGCCATAAATAAAAGTACACAAGTTTAACAATGACTATAAATGGTAGAAAAGTGTAAGAATATAGTAAAAATAATGTAAGAACATAATTGAGGAAAAAACTTATATCGTTACTTAGAAATACATTTCCCATTGTAAATACTGTATTTGCTTTTAACTTATAAATTTTTTTAAGAAAATGAAAAAAAAAATGATGTAAAAATATAATGAAATAAAACATGTTGATTTCCTTTATTTTATTATTACAGATTTTATCAAGAGCTGTTCAACTCACCGTAAGTAATATTCTACCAATTTTTTGCTTTTAGTTATTTTAGCACTAAAAATAAGATAATTATTACACAAAATTGATTCACTATTTATTCAAAGAGACTTCTTGGGAGTATAAAAATTATAATTAGAATAAAAGAATTATGCATACTAAAAGGGAAGAAAACATGCGTAAATGTTTCAAATAAAATAAAATTATAAAATTAAAATCTTAACGCTCAAATACTTTCAAGAAATATTTAAAGTTTGTATTTAAAGTTAAATTTCTAACTAACTCCACCTAATATGGAAATAAAATACAAGAAGACGTACATTGCATCTAATCTAATATATATAGTATACATAAAGTATAAAATATTAATTATATATATATAAGATATAGAATTTATATAATGGAAAATATCTGAAAATAAGTATATCTGTGAAAAATGCTTTAAGAAAGGTATCTAACAAGCAACAAAAGACTTAAATAATTAAAATGGATTTTTTCAAATAGTGTGATAGAACTAAATCCACTGATTAAAATGGTTGAAAAAAGCTAATACAAATTTTACGATCAAACAGGTATTCAGATTTAAAATGTATGCCTCCACATATATAACAAAATTACGAAAATATCTTCTTCATGCTTATTTTTCTCTGTAATTAAATCAAAAACAAAACAAATTACATTTATACTTATCTATATGTTCCACCTATCATTAAGTACCCCTCGCTGCAGCAATATTACCAACGCCATTAGTGACTAACGATCCATATTCACTTTAAGCTTTCTTTTTTTTTCTTTTTGGAAAAATTAAGCACGCCCTGAGTCACTTTTGAAATTGAAAGTGAATCATAAATCGACATTACTTGGTCTATCTACCGAAAAATCTCTCGCCTTTGAAACAAAATGTGACATTCCGGACTTCTTCATTTCGTCTCATCTCCCTTTCATCTAATTAACTCGCCATAAATTCCCAATACGATTTCAGCAGCAAATCCCGAATCTATGTCATTTGGACCCAACAGCCCTCTCTGAAGGTGACGTGTGGGAAATGTGAGTGTTCTTAAGCACTGAGATGGCGCCTGTAAAATTTCCTGGCTATAACTGGTGTTATTTACCCTCTCGTATGCAAATGTTCTTCCCTACTATCTTTCTCTTTCTTTCCCTCTAGCGCATTAGTATGCGGAGGGATTTTTTTCCTTTTATTTTTTCCCCTTTCTCCCTTGCCACGATAGGGGGACCGTGTTTCTGAAAATGAGCCGACTTAAATTCAAATCGCTTGGAATAAATTTCCAGTTCCCCTTTTCCCATTGCCTGTTCCCGGACATGCGAGAAGGAACCGAAAAACGGGAAAAGGAAAGGAATGATAATAATAATAAAAACAGGAGAAATGTTTTCAATTCGCTTTGACTAGGGCGCGGTTAATACCCGTCCTTCCTTATTGTGATGGAGAAAGCATCTTGAGGTGCTAGGGAAACCTCATTATTTTGAAGTCCGGAAAGAAACGGCGAGAGTTGTATTTGCGTGTTTATCGTTATAGGATCTTAAAGACACACCGGGTTTTAAAGACTCGGAGTTCTGAGAAAGGTGCTTTCGAGTTGTTTAAAGTTGTTCCTTTTTAAAACATTTAGCAATATGTTTGCGAAATTTCTAAACGGGAAAGAAAATGAATTTGATTCAGTAACTGATATGGATGTTTGAAACACGAATATATAGAAAGATAGAAAGTGAATATGATTCAGTGAGATTTAAATTTATGAAATACAAATATTTAGCGAATATAGGAATTAGTTGCTCCCAAAAAACCTAGAGAAGTAGTTGTTTCACGTATCATCAGACCACGTAAAACATATTATTTCAAAATAATCGACAGTTCCAATTTATACATTAAAGACAGCCGAAAAAGAAATATTAAGATTGAAGTTTCTGTCAAAGGCAATCCTTTTGACAGCATAAAAAGCAGCCTCAAACAACAAAATAGTACTATTCTAGTAAACTTTGGGCTACTTTATCGCAATAGAGGATTAATATGATACCTGTAAATTTCTATTTATTGTCTGAATTTAAATCACACTGAGATTTGTCGTATTACAGAAAAAAAATCTTTAGATTACTTTGCTTATTTATGAAATGAAACTACATGTTCATTTGAACCTTTTTAATGTTCCATTAAAAACTTATGTAGTCAAATTAATTATATGTTTATCATCAATATATACTTTATCATTTTCGAAAATGTTAAGTAGTATATCTACAAAAATTGGCATTTTGAACAAGGATTCAAAGGATAAAATAGAGCCGTTAAGAAAAATTTTCTTGAGAAATCCTTAATTTTTAAACAATATGATTGCAATTATATGATACAAAAACTATTATTATAATGAAAATAAAATCATTCAGGAAAAGAAGAGAAATTGAACAAAAAAAACCCCGAAAGGAATTAAAATTAGCATATAATAAAGTAACATACATTTCACTAGAAATTAATTATTCCGGAAGTATAGTAACACACCTGTAGCGTTTCTCCACAACGATTATGTATAGAATAACTTACTTTTACTGTTTAAAAAAACAATGTCTCATGAATAATGAGAAAAAAAGGAAAAAAAAAGAATGCTACTTCAGATTCATTTAAATGAATATGTTTTTAGATCGTGACCAAAAATGGTAAACCTTTTCACGGGGACTCCAACTCTACAATATTAAACTTCGTTGCAGGATGTTTAACATATGACAAGTATTTAACGTGAACTTGTATGTCGGGAAAAAACGAAATGTCCTAAAATAGAACCCTACGAATGAAACATAGATTTTATTTTCATGAATACATTTTATTTTTTTATATCACACGGAAATTTCTACTACAATCAAGTACATATTCTAGTTCTTAATATTTTAATATGACAATCACGAAAGAAAAAAAAAATCTTAACTCGGGACTTTAAAGTGAATTTCATAAATTTTTAACTTCTCTAAAGTGGCTTTGATTAAAAAATGAAACACACAGCTTATTTTTGTGGTTAGAAATAGCTTTCACTTTTCTGTTTACCTAGCGAATCCATGGAAAAGATTAGATTTCTTCAGTGACTTCAAAATAATTCATTGAGCTAACATATAAATAGAAATCGGTTCTATAAATTCATTAATTAGTAAATAAACTCCATGGAAAATTCCACTACATACGATTAAAGAGATTTTTGAAGAAACCCGCATCACACACATAAAACTATAAATATTATCAGAATGATCCTAAAAATAGTTTTGATGGCTCAGAAATTATTGTAATGGTTCTATAATGGCGTCTACAATTTAAGAGTAAAGTAAGAACGCAATTATTTATCTTTCGAAACTAAAGCTTGAGTTGAGTAGATTTCTTCGTATTTAAACAATTGAAACGTTTAATTTGATAATTTGAAGGTATGTGTAAGGCTAAGTGTTCGCGCGTATCGGGAAAAAATTATTTAAAAAAAAAAATTATTTATTCTTGTTTTCAACTCTTTCCATTGAGTATCAATAAGCTATTTAAAAAATTGCGCTGTTAAATAATAAGTTAAGCAGCCTCTAAAGAAAGAATTCCTTTAAAAATATGACTAATTCTTTTAATTAGCCTCAATAATGTGGCCTGAAATTTCATAATACACTATTCTTTCTTCATTAATTCCACTAAAATCAAAAGAGAATGAGATTAGATAATGTCATCTTTTACGCTTAGGTCAGTAATTAAAGGTTAATGCCAGCTCCAGCAAATAGAGGTTCAGAAACGAAACAAAAGGGACTTATTCGCATAAAGCCCATTTATTAAACAAAACAAAACAAAAGAACAAAAAAGATGGTGTATGTGTGACACCATTCATAAAAAATACGGTTTTTGCTTCCTGAAACAATTATATAATCACCCTCTTTACAAAAACTTAATATTACATATGATTGGTATGATGGTTAATACATTGTATATCACCCAAGCAATGAAATACAGTCAGTATAATGACTAAACATACTGAGTATCAAATTATCGAGTTGGTCTTGGGGAAGATTACTCCACTCAGCAAGCAATGCTCTCCGAAGTTCAGGTACACATGTAGGAGGTGGTTAACGGGCTGCAACTCGTCGACCAAGGATACCCCATACATGCTCTATCGGATTCAAGTCAGGTGAGAATACTGGCCATTCGAGTGACTTCCTAGGAATTGGAGAAATACGTTTAAAATGTTTGCTGGGGGTGGACGGTCGTTGTCATCCATAATCCCAAATTCTGCGCTCCTGGCATCCCTAAGCAAACGTACACGTTGCTTCAGAATGATTTTTCTACAAATTTAGCCTCTCATGGTTCCGATTTGAACATGTAGATCTGTTCTGGAGCCAAGTATAATTTCCCCCAATTGAGAAATTCTGCACCACCTTAACTGTGCCGTTCAATGATGTTGTCTTGGTGGTGCCTTGTACCTGGCGTTATCCATAGGAAAGTCCGACGTCAATCAGACGGCAAGCTAAACCTGGACTCGTCGGAAAACATTATACAAGCTCACGTTCATGACGTCCACATTGCATGTTTTTTACTCCAGGCTAACCACTGGAGACAGTGTGTTACCATCAGCGGAACACATGTGACAGGCCTGCGAATATATAGATCAATATGTCCCCAACATTTGAACATGTTTTGCCTTGAAACTGTCGTACCCTTCACTACAGAAAGCTGATGCAAGAGCCCAGATGCTGTGTTCCATGTGCTTCTTTTGGCAGTTACTGACAAATACCGGCCTTCATTCGGCGTTGTATATCTAGGCGACCTGTACTGTAACGTCTGCGGACATTTCCGCCATTTTGGAATTGTTGCCTAAGCCTAGAGATAACACTTTGGGTAATTCAGATACTTCATCCTGAGTACGCTCATATTCCAGGCCATGTAAAATTTCATCTGCATGTGTGTGTCACAACTATTCGGTTATGGCCACTGAGCTTACAGAATGCGTGTGAACAATTGTACTTCTTTGCCACAATTCCTTATATACAACTCCCTCACACTTTTGTCATTGTGGCATCATCTGGTAACTTTCCGTAATTTACATCTTATTCTTGAAGATGTGTTGATAATTCTATATGTGAAATTTTTACTCAAGAATTCGATTTACTTGTGATTCTGAATTATCCTTAATTTATGCACATAAGTGTATGTAAATGACTATTTCTCTCTCCAACTCTCTATCATTATTTTTCTCAGACGTGTTCATCCCTGTTGGATTTCGATTCTATGCGTACGTCAGACTTTTTTTTGTTTGTTTTCAATTTTTTTAAAAAAATAACGATATGAATTGAATGTCATTTAACCCCTACTTTTGATTAGACTAAAATAGAACGATTCAGTATATTTTGCTATTTTAATTGCTATTCGCTATATTTTTCTCTTTCACGGCATTTTTTTAAACAAAAAACGTTTATTTTTATAAATTATTGCGTCCTAAATGAACTCAAGAGAAAATTATTCGTATTACAAATCAACTAGCAGTATAGGTAAATACATCACTTACAGAAAAACAAATGAGAATTTTTAATTTCAAGATTTCGAAAATGTATATTTTCTTAAATTCTGAAGTTTTACGATACTTGAGAAATAAACTAAATATCTATATATAAAGACGTGAAAAACGAAATTGACCACTTTTGATGCTACAATGAATTGTTAGTAAGCCTAAATGATATCAGCTAACATTTAGTAGTTAATCACTCATTAACACATTTACTGTTATCTTTTTATAATGTTCTATTTATATAGTCCACGGCAACAATCAATAAAAGCCATGTTAAAAAAATTACTTTATTTGAAATAAAATTTTCAAACTATGGTTTTTAGGTAGTCTGGGCAATATACTTAATCGCGGGATTTACGAGTAATTTGTTTTGACACGTGACTCTCCTTATTATAGTTAAATGTAATTTTCCAAAAAGATTAATTGCTTATTTTAATGAATAATGGGGACCGGAAAATATGCTTTTTAAAATAAGCTTTTAATTTTTCGTAGTTTTTTTTTTTATCCTTTGCTATATATTAAATTATAAATTCAAAAATTTCTTCCGCAGACATTTTTGTTTAGCAGCCATGAAACCCTAATTTAATTTCAACTTTTGACAAGAATCTTGCTTAGTTTTCAATTATAGAATCTAAAAAGAAAAAAAAAAAAAAAAAAACTAGCGCGCGCGCGTCTCAAATATTCGGCTCTGGTTTTTTCCCCCAAAATAACATATCAATATAAGACACAGGGATTTTCATAATTAAGATATCAATTATCTTATAATTAAAGTAATTACTATGGATATTTCTATGGAAAAGTTCTAAAAAATGAGTATATTTCTTATGAACAACTCATAACTATCAGTTAATTTTCATAATTATTTCATAAAAAATTGTTTTGACATTAATTATTTTTTAAAAGTTGATAAGATAGCTTCCTGTAAAATGTAGAACATACTGCTTTTTGTTGAGAAACTAAATAAAAAAAGGATAAAATTTGAAACATTTTTCATAAAAAGTTTTTTTCTCGTAACGCGTTTATTAAATTTTACTCAAAGCTATAATTAATCTTTAATTGAGGCTTTTAGTATCAATTATTTCCAAAAATAAAAATTCAGAGAGAAAACAGCAATTGAAAAGATACCCACAAAAAACAAAAAACAAAAAGACAACCTAGAACGGAGAAACCATTTCTATACTTATATATAGAATTACAGTAATAGAATTATAGTTATAGAATTTAGATCTTGAAAGATTGTTTTCTTACACTTTCATCATCATTCCATTCTTAATTTCATAAACGTATTCATTTTTTTAAGAAAATTTACTGAAAAAAAAATCCTATTTTATATTAAAAACTTGTTTCAGACCAATTTTGAATTTAATCATCTATTTTAAACATATCCAAATGAATTAGAATATCGCAAGCAGAAATATATTTTAAAAAGTGTGTGTTAATAATTTTAGAAAAGTTGCAATGAGATCCTTGAAGCAATGTGTTTTGAAAAGGATTAAGTTGTTTTTGTTTTGTCCAAGTACTGCAAAGAAATCAAATGGTGCCGAAGGCATCCAAAATGGCCTTTGTAATCAGGATTATGACTGTAACAATTCAAATATATTTGAGATTTTTTTTTCAAAGTTTTCAAGCTTTAAACGCACATGTTCTAAGAATTCTTTATTGAATTAATAAGTGATCGTGTTTGAAAAGAATGTGAATCTGTAAATGTGACGTTGACAATAATATCTTTTTACTTATTAATTAACATTCAATTTTCACCTTTTATTTACTTATTAATCAACAGTCATTTTTTCTTAATAAGATCTTAATTTTTCGGAGAATATCATGGAATCTAGCTTATTAAGTATTTCATTTGAAGGCTCTGAATTTGTGTAGATTCGTCGAAATTTTTCATCGCATTTCGCAAAACAGGAACAAAATCTTAGTGACCATCATTCGATTTTGTAAAATCTTTCTGCGTGTTAAACTGTTTCCATGGAACACATTTTAATAATAATTATTCGTTTTTCTTTTTTAAAAGTCAGTTTCCTTCTGCGAATTATTTTTAATTTTATAAAAATATTAAATGTGAAAAAAAAAATTTTTTTAAATAACTTGTTGCTTGTTAAATTAAAAAATAGTTTTTATTCAACATATCTGCGTTCAATCTTTAAAATTGAATTGATAACTTATGATAAATTATTAAAATAAAATTTATTTTGCGTTAGAGGATTTTTTTTTTAAAAAAAATTCAGTCCTCTTCTCTTTTTATTTCCATGCGAACTGAATACACGGAATGTGTTCTTCAAAAATATTCGTGAATTACATTCACATAGCTATACAAAAATATTATATTATCGTAAACGTTACGCATTAGCTTTTACAAAATAAACTGGTATTTTTTAAATATTGGGTGTAGTCAATAAAATTGGGAAAAGTATATTACACCCAAGCTATGTATTTAGAAAATTGTGGATACAGTTCTAAAATGTAATGGTTGAAATGACGAAAGTCATTCACGTGCATTTCACTCACTAAGTTATGGGTTCGACAAGGAATAAGAAAAAAAGGATAATTGAGCAGTGACCGAGTCCATTCATTTCGTTTGTGAAAGCGGCACGTATTGGAAGCTTCTAAAGAAAACCAAATGTTCAATTCTCACTGGTATTGTAAAATGTTAACGAGGCCTAGGCTGGCAACCAAATCGAAACATCCTGATCAATTTATCTTGAAGTTATCCTGTAACAAGACAAGGCGATACATGCACAATCAAGGCAATGATTGGTTTTGCAGAAATTCAAATGGGAAGTCCTAAGCCATCGTCACCTTCCTATAGTCCAGATCTGTCCTCAACGACTTCCAAATCTTCGATGAACAAAAAGGCCTAGAAGTTAACAACGGTTTTGACGTTGAAATTAGAGTGCATACGCAATCTGTTCAAATAGATGTTAAAGAAATTTTATAAGCATGATATTCTACGACAAGTGTCACAGTGGTATAAGTAGCCAAACGATTTTGAACAAAACTTTTGTGTGAGATTCGTCAGTAAAAATTCTACGAAATATTATTTTTATTGATTTTAATGACCATACTTAATATTTGCATTGGAAAGATATTAAGATTTGGTTATACGGTATTCATTAATATTACGTATCTAAGAAATCTTAATTTTTTTTATAATTCATTGTGCAAGTATAATTTTTTAAGTCTTTCATACTTTTTCACCTTAATCTAATATATTTATATATGTTATTATCTTGAATACGATACAGAAACAATTATTTCCACAAAGAGGGTTTTTAACAAAATCAATTAAAATATTGTTGTTTACTTCAATTAATAATTTAGCAAGCGATAACGATGCTCACTACTTATATTCATTAGAACGTTTAAAATTAAAATGTATTTCCACTCAACAGTAATCATTAAATTATGAGTTAAACTTTTATTCTAAAGGAAAAAAATTCTTTTTTGAAAGATAAAATATTATTTAAAATTTTTTTTATAAATAATCAGTTTTAAGTATTGGAAAGTAAATTTGCATAGTATATAGTTATTCTGCGAATAAAAATAATAATTCTAGTGCTATATTGTTCTTGAGGTGGTTTTCATGGATCTGTAAAATCAACTTAATTGCTGTTGACAAAGAGATGTTATTATTATCAGCGTAACATTTGTGCATTTCATTTTCCCATTATATTCTTATAGTTCTTTTCGGATTTTAAATTGAGACGACGGCGAGGAACAGAGACTCGTTAACAAAGGATGAAAGATATGTTACTAGTCAAATGACAATTAACTGAAAGTAATTACAAGACAAAATGTGATGTTTTAAAATACTACTTTGAAGTATGAGAAGTCCAATAATATGATTAATTCTTCTTGACAGCTTAACATGAATTGCAGGAAACAAGTAAATATATAAAAAAAATAATGTATATAAAAACAAAGGAAATGTTGTCTACCGGAGCTTAAATCCATTGTTGAAGCATAATGAGGAAAAATAGCAGGTGGTTATTCACTTAAATGAAAATCCAATCACAATAGTTCCCTTCTTAGTAGATTGGCCTAAAAGAGACAGCGAAGAAAATATTAGTATTGAAAGGATATTATTTTGCAGCTGCGGTAGATAAAAGAATAGTCACATTTACATTACAGTTAGTTGTATTCCAATTTCAAATTTTCGTTTTTGTTTTAATTTTTTTTTTTTTTTTTTTTTGTCTTTTAATTGCAAACAAATCTTAAGCTGTACTTTAGTCTGTACTGGACGAATATATGTTGTGTTAATTCCATTATTTAAAAAGTATTGTTGATTTTCTAACATCTGGCACTCTGATTTGAAATTCGAAAAACATCTTAAACTTCATTTCTTATTTAATAAGATTAAAAAGATTTTTCAATTTGTTTACGCTATGGAAATAAATCTATGTTTAAGATTAATTGATATCTTACTATCTTGAATCATAATTATTAAAGAAAAAAACATTTGAATATTTTATCGTACTTTATAATAAACGTTGATAATTCTCATAAACAGTTGAACATAGATTATTTAGTCTCATCTAGGTAAAAATTCCAGTTTTCTGTCATCACAATGAAACAAAAAGTTACCGTTGTAGTGAAGATATTCGCTTAATGTTCACTATCAGGAAAACAAAAATAATTCTGAAAGGCAAGTGAAACTTAAACTTGTCGATTTTAATATAATTCAGATTATTTCATATTATTGTAGAAAGATCCACAAAACATGTAGGGGAATCATGAATGCCACATACCTGTTGTACTCGATATAACACTGATTCTATAACCCTTAAAATAATGAATAAAAAAATATTGGCCTTGTAAAAATAAAAAAACATTCTGAACGATATTTTTCTAAACTTAAGAATACAATTTTATGAAATCATTAGTTCTTGCTATTTTCAATGGGGTAATTTTGTAAATTGCGTAATTGTTTTAGTCAGAAATCTACCGCATCTGACTGATTTTAAAGGTCTGCTAAATCGTTAGGCGTTACTTTAAACGAATATTGATGTTCGATATATTCTAATATATAAAATAACAGCAATGGTAAGACACAATTGAAATTTTCACAGTGATTTTGAAAAGGAAGCATTAATTTTCTCTAATGAAAATAAGGTATCAAATTGATTTCGATGAATCGATGAAAAATTAGTTCCTATCAGAATTAGAAAAGTCTTTACGTATTACTCAAAATATTGACGTAAAACAAGCTTGTATAACGTTTATTATTATTTTTAAATTCTTCGATAAAATTTACTACTCTCCTCAATAATTATTTCCGATTTTTCAAACACAATTGCTTTTCATTACAGCATAATCTCGATAATTTAAAAATAATATTTCTGATTAATATGTTAGTTTAAATTTATTTTAGATATAACTAAAGGAACTGATATTTCTTCTATTTCAATTATCCTGCCAGAAGTCAAATTATATAACAATGTTTTCTGATTATAACACTGGTTATATTTTAAAAAAGGGCATTTCTTTTTACGTTATTCTAGGTACTTTTTTTACGTTTCTAAATTTGCATTGCAATTATGCAATAAGCTTTCTATGAATATACTTATATTTTTCATTTTTATAGTTTAATTTTCTTATCAAGGAAATTAATTAAAATATTTCTTACTAATTGTTATATATATATATGCATATATTACAATAATATTTTTAACTGATTTTCACTGCTAAAAGGAATGATGAAAGACATCTTCATTTTATATTTTGTGCGTAAATGCCACTCAAATGCCTTGCGATAAGCTATTGTTGACATACTTTATAGTTTCGAAGTATGTGTGTGTGTGTGTTTGACTAAAAAATATTTTATTATTTGATATCTTATTCTATTGACTGTAGAACCAATCGTCATAATTACTTTGAAATTTATTCAAACTCAACTAATAGATGGTATTTAATTTTACACACCTACCTCCAATTGAGTGAGACCACTATGATTGGTGGAATAATTAATCTTTATTCTTCGAAATAAATATTTTTCGAAGATTGAACACACACACACACATTCCAGCTTGTATTTAAAGTATCCGACTACATTCTAAACTGGGATTTTTCAAATGCGTACAAACGAATATTTTTTTTTTTATATTTAGGGTCAGATTAGAATGCACGTATGAAATTGTTTTAAGAATATTATTACAATTAAAAATGTTATTACAATTAAATGCAATATTTTGGCAAAAAAATGAACATAGAATTGTTTATTTTCCAAATATTCTTCCTCTACTGAAAATGCTTCTGTAATAATAATATTTTGCCTATATATAGCTTAGAACCTGAACCAGGATTTTTGAAATATATAATTCAGAAGTGGATTTTTCCATATTTTAATACATCAGAGTGGAGAAATTTTAACAGAAAAACACTGGTAATTATTTTAATTCCTAGTAACTCTGAAAATAAAGTGAATTTTTCGCAACTCGTAGTTCAGGCCCTCTGGAAAAGTCTTATCTGTATATAAGCAAAATATTATTATTATAGAAGCATTTTTCATAAAGGGAGAATGTTTTGAAAAAAGGTAATTCTTAAGTTCATTTTTTGCCAAAATATTTCATTTAAATAATTTTTTTATTTTATAATAATAATCTTAAAACAATTTAATAAGTATACTCTAATCTAAGTGACATTAAATATTAAAAAAAATGTATTCGTTTGTACACTTTTGCAAAATCACGGTTCCGAACGTAGTAGGATACCTTAAGATGCAAGAAAATACTGTGAAACTCATAATTCAATAAGTTCAGAATTCAATCTGAAAATATATTTTTCGGAATCTTTATAATTATTTTCTGGAAAGGAATGGATAGCTTTCTAATACCATCGACAAAAAAAAAAAACAACCTGCGTTTCTTCCCCTCATAAATTCAAAACTACGTTGAGAAATCTCTTAAGAACAAGCCTAAAACCTTATCTCCCACTTGGTGGAAACCACTTCCATTTCTGGAAATACTTTTATCCGGTCAGTATATTCATCTATTGTTCTACCAAAATCTCTGCATGCGGGCTTCAACGGATATTCCGAAATTTAATCCACCCTCTGGAGACAATTCAGGTGGAGATGTTCTCTCTAAGCGATTCTCGCTTCCTGCTCCAAGACCGAGAAGAGAGTGGTCTTCCTGAAAGCTAAGCGTGACGTGACTGGCGCTAGTCTCTTGCGTGACGACTAGACCAACCTTCGTTATGCAACCGGTCACTAGTCTCGTTAATGGAAGCTGATGCTTAATCGGATTGGAAGGCAAGCGAGAAAAGAGAGTGGAGGAACTCATTTGTAATGGAGACGCGTTCCCAGATTTAATCCCCGGACTGTCCGGCCGATAAATCAGGCTTTCAGAGATTAAAATCCGAGAGCGGACTCCGGATAATGAAACGGAAGCGTCCGGCCCGCGCAAAATGTTGATTGAATCAGTTGTGGATCCAGCATCCGGATCTGTGCAAATCATTCCCAGATCCAGAATGAATTTCGGCGGTTGATAATTCTGGGTGATAATAACCGTCCAACAGGTTCAGAAACCCTAAACTTTAATTTTGAAGCAACTAAATTGTGCGATGGTGTGCGGCGATGGCAAGTCCCTCCTCGCCTGATTTGAATTTCCTTGTCTTTTCAACCTTTTAATGTGAGTGAGTGCATTTGGAATTATGACGATGATGATGAAGGATATTTATTTATCGATTTTCCCACCCCCTGTAATTGATGTATGTGCAATGGATTGAAATTTATGACCAGAACATGACCAGAAGGCATACAGGAGTGCTTCGAAAAGGCTAGCCGTGATATTTTTAATCACCATCTATAAACTGCAATTCATTCCATACAATTCCATTTTGAGCCGAAAATATTTTATTATATGTTTATAGTAAAATTTGTGAATAATTGAAATTTCTCATCATACATATGACATTCTGAATGTTAAATATCCTATCCTTGAAATTCAAACTAAATTTTAAAAAATGAACAATACATAAATCCTAAATGTAGTCGCATTAAATAAAATTTAATACCTAAGCTTATGTTATTGTTTATATTCAACATGATTTTTTTTAATACAGTTGCCTTACTTTTGATTTAGCACACAAAATTCGTCACATATCCTAGAACTATTTTATTCTTCACCAAAATATTTCCAACTCAAAATATATGCATTTTTTAATGAATTAGAAAAATTATACTACTAATTTTTGCAAGAGAAAATGTGTTGTGCTTGTTGCCAGGGGGGACTATGATTTAAAATTCTGCTAAAATGTTACCTTTTTAAATTCATATATTCTCTTTATCATTTTTTTTCAGCTTAAAATTTATAATAATAGCATAATATTTCATAAAAAGAGTTTCAAATTGATTGATCACTTTATTAAATGAAAAAAAAATATTTACCTCAGGATTTTGAATAAATGAAATTACCCATATAAAATCACCTAATGATAATTTGTTAAATGAACCATGATGTAAAATGGGAATACCTGTAAAAGGAAAATAAAAATACTTCCATGGTAAACTTAGCTTCTTCTCTTTTCACTACCTTTTTTCTGGATAAATCAACCAACAAACCAACCGAAACGTAATCAAAAACACCCCCGCTAGTAGACAGGATGCAAGAAAAAAAATTTTTTTTTTAATTCCGTGTGTTATACAAATGGTTGTTGAATGTTCCGCATGGAGTTCTCAATCGCAATAAAGCACCCTCCCAACCCTCCATGGAACACTTTCATTCTCATTCTGTCTAAATGTTGATAACGCGCATTGAAATAAATATATATGAGTAAATAGAATAAAATACAAAAAATATTCCTACCATTGACAACGCCACAGCCGTCAGCCATCGCGTGTTTCAAAAAAAAAAAAAATTTTTTTTTTTCGTTCTAACACCGCGTCGTTTCTGTCACCATCTCAAATCGGAAATCATCGACTGGAATAAATAAATTATTTTTTCACGACCGCATATACGCATAAAAATGACTTTAAACTTAACAAGAAATAAATAAAAGAGGAGGAAATATATATATATATATATTTCGAACTTTCTCAGCTGGAGTGCCTATCTAGAAGACGACGCTCGAGTTTTTAGAAAAAAAGGAGGGTGTTTGAGGGGGGTACGCACACACCCAGACATTAGAAGGGTAAAAAACGAGCATCTTCGAAGTCATTTTCTCGTGTTTGTGAACGACCCGTTTTGTCATTCGACTGTTCACATAATAAATGATCCGCTTTGGTCTTATTTTTATTTATTTTTTCCTCGGGAAAAAAAAAAAAAGGAAAAAATTCCCGGAGAAAGCACTGCTGCTTTCCTTCATTTCTTCCGACGGTTAACTTTTTTGTCCCGTTTACTCTTCTCTCTATTTCCCGCCACCCTTTTTCACCAGTCGTAACTTAAAGTCGTTTATTCATATAAATGTAGGAATACATATATATATTTATCTACCAATGCCATAGTGGGTGAGTTTGGAACGTTGGTATTGTCGCTTAGAAGCGACCGTTATCGCCGGAGTATTTCGAAGCACTAGTGTGCTTTTTTCTCTCCCCTTTTCCTCCAGAGAACAGTTTTGAATAGCTGAATTTGACAAATATACATCGCGGGGGAAAAAAATCTGTTGAAAAAAAATACTTCTCGTGAATAAATATCGGAATTTCGTATGGTAAAAAAATCTACTATTGAGAATTTAAAGGGGAGACTTATAGCAGGAAAAAATTAGTAATTATGTATGTCGCAGGAAAATGATGAAATTAGGAACCTCCTCAAATCCCTAAGGGAGACGATCACTTGACGGTAGATATTAAAATAAAGTCTCTTCAAAGTGATTTCCCTGATAAAAATAAGGGATTTGAACGAATCCCTGAGCTGTTTCAGTGAAATGATGAAATAATATTGTCAAGAGTTTAAAAGTGCTTATTTAACAAATAGGGTGCATTATTAAACGTAGAAGTAAGTGGTGGTGGTGGTGTGGTGGGACTAATCCCCATCTGGTCTAGTGAAACTAGACCAGATCCATAAGTCCATAAATCTGTACAAAGTCTAAGAACAGCAGAGGGGATGCAACAGCCTCCTCACAGGAAAACCCCTGACATTGCAGAATGTGCTGAGAAGAAAAAAGGCTAATGTTACATTTGGAGCAAATTGGGAAGCTTCTTTTGCCACCCTCAAAATTCATGCACCTCAGGTGACCAGTCGAAAATCGTGAGAATGCCGTTTGATATGATCTGGAACCCTTGAATGATATGGCGGATCCAGGGTGTCTTTGAAATTACCATGGGTGTACAGGAGGGATTACCCAGGTTCTACATATTAATTCTTTATCCCTGGAGTAGATCTTAGTCGATGTAAGGACCATGTGGTCTTCCGGATCCACAGCATTGCTGGTAGCCGCCTTCGCAAGGTCGTCAGCAACTTCGTTCCCGAGAAGGCCTACATGAAAAGGGACCCACTATAGGTGAATAGGGTGCCGATCCGAAAGCTGTTGAAAAAGGTGAAGAATACTCCTACTGGTGCTGTCGCCGATAGATGGCCAATTCGATAAATGTTGGATGTATGATCGGCTGTCTGTCAGTATCCAAATTTCAGAAAAACCTTGATCTCTTATGT
This sequence comes from Trichonephila inaurata madagascariensis, assembly GCA_019973955.1. Taxonomy (NCBI): domain Eukaryota; kingdom Metazoa; phylum Arthropoda; class Arachnida; order Araneae; family Nephilidae; genus Trichonephila; species Trichonephila inaurata. The sequence goes on from BMAV01005273.1 coordinate 77,025, forward strand.
TGTTAATAAATGAAAGACCACACATGATAGCTATTAGCTCCGTTCTAAAAAAAGAAGCATGATCAGCATTTCTTCTCTGAAATTTGATGACGCGGCCAGGTAGTTCAATTAAAACTCCACTGCCAGTAGCATTCGTCTCTCCCTTACTGCCATCAGTATAGATCTTGGCTGCATCCAGTGAAATTCCATCAATCACCTCCAGAGCCAATTGCTTAAGAAGTTCGGGATGGTCAGACATTTTATTGACATTGGGCATTAAATTATAATGGAACGTGACCCCCTGGAGTCCAAGGACAGGGTTGATGAATGAACCTTAGAAGTAAGTAATACAACAATAGTCAATGAAATACAAATTATGTAATCGAAACTAATTAACAAATAATTAGAAAATTAGGCTGATATTTTTTGACGTATAACATCTTTCCTCTCGGTTGCTTGCGCACTAAAATATTAATCTCTATGTTAATTCTATGGTGCCATTTTTTTTAAAGATATGGGGTTGATATTTTGGGGATCGGGGGGGGGGGGGGGGGGGGGGGGGGGGGGGGGGGGGGGGGGGGG
>BMAV01005273.1:77685-99777 GCA_019973955.1 Trichonephila inaurata madagascariensis
TAGGGGATCGATAATGCTACCTGTATGGTTAGGAAGTACAAGGACTCAACCCCCAAGGTGTCTCCCCCCACCCCCTTATATAGCATTTTGCCAATGCAAATCCTGACTAGTTCATTTCATCATTTCTCTGAAACAGTTCAGGGTTTGATAAAATTACTTACTTTCATCATGGAAATGACCTTGAAGAGACGTTATTTTACCATCTACTGTCAAGTGATCATCTCCCTTAAGGATTTGATGAAATTCCTAATTTCGCCATTTCCCTGCTACATAAACAATACTATTCACTCATGAAACAATAATTGCATTATTTATTATTAGTAAATAAGTACGTAAGCAATGAGTTAAAGTTTCGGCCCTCATACTTATGAAAATTATCACAAACTGGGTGACATGAATGTGGGGGAGAAAGATGTCTTCTAAAATGTCTTTCCTGCAACTTGACCGTGGTTTAATGTTACGAAGCACGTCAAAGTGATATAATTACTAAGTACATCTAATAAACTAAATGAAGTCAAATAACTTTCAGAGAAGTTTTGAATATTTTGAGTTTTAGTGTGAGCGCGTGTGTCATTCCTAAAGCTTTGTCTGTATTTTGCATTTATATATTATTTATTTTAATGCTTAATATTTGTATAACATTTATTTTATTTATGCATTCACATTTTGTGTGATCTTTCATTTCACGTCACGTATTTGAAAAAAAAAACATTCGTTGCCTTAAATTTTCTAACTTAAATTACCATATTTCTGATGAAATACCTTTTATGATATTCTTCCTTCCTTCCTCAGTGCCTCGACAGCCCAGGGTGGGCCTTGGTCTTCTCAAGAAGCCTTTTCCAGGCCAGCCTTCTTCCTGCTAGTGTTCTCCAATTTTTAGTTTTCAAAACTAGGAGATATTTTCCTCGGTCATCAATCCATCTTATATTTGGCCAACTTTTCCCCGTGTGCCAATTGGTTGGGCATTGAAGACTAAGTCATGCTGTCTTTATCTATCCTGACAACGTGGCCTGCTCATTTAATTCGGTGTACTTTAATGATGTCAGATTCTTTAATTTATGACATTCTACTAGAGAAAAAAAAAACTCAGTAATGCATTTTCCAACCTTTGGCCCTGACTTTATCCGGTTTAGCATTGATTCGTAGAGATCAGATATCCACTTACGGTATTGATCATGCCATGCATGTTCTAATTAGTGAGTTAGATTGACTCGATCCAGGGACTGTCAAAAGTGTCTGCTCATAAAAGCTAAACCATGCTGTATTGGAGAGAAATGTGGTGATTGCGCCTCTCTGGGAAGTTATGCAGAAGTACGAAGGCAAATAATAGAAAGGTCCAACCTTATCCTCTAGAAGGTAAGTCCAGAGATCTATGTAAGGAAGGAGAGATAAGCTACTGGGTGTTGAATACTACCGTGTCGAAAGGATGTCACGGATGACTACCGAAGGGGTCTGATTATCAAATAAAATGACACATAATAACTTCTGGTTGTCAGCCTGTGTGATGGAACGATAGTCAAATGCATTTGCATAACGGAGAGTATTAGGGCCCTCCTGTAAAGTCAGGTTTTCGGCCCCTAGCCATATCTTACAAAGAATACGTACTTGACGCCAATCGGGCTTTGGGTCCCCTAGAACCCCGCCCCCCCCCCCCTACAGTGCGAGGGTGTATGTTACTCCACTGGTCAAATGGTACCCCGTGCTGACCTTTACTTCTCTAGAAACGTTTAGCTGATCATTGGAGCTCAATTCACCCAGATAGAATGCGTTCAGTACCATCGCAAACACGCCTGGTGGTTTGAAACAGTGAGGGGCAGTCGACGCAGTGATATTTGTGAGCTTAGTCTCCGTTTCTAGAATCACTTGTCGATGATCAGTACAGTCATTGATGAACCAGTTACAAGCCGGATCATTGATAAGGACGCTTCAGGGGCTGTGATAAGAGGATTTTTCTGTCCTTGTGTTCCATGTTCACTCTCGGTCGAACCGTTACCTTCTTGATGCTCTGTACGCCCATGTTTCATCTATTCCTGCCAAACATCTCATTCACGAACACTGAATCGTAATAAGAAACATAAAAGCCTTAAAAAATTTAATTCTAATTCGATTATAAGGTGAAATTCTCTTGTTAAGCCTTCAATATTGTTTTTCTCTACAAAATTCATAAATAAGATATTTGCTAAGTTCTTAGTTTTTATAAAATTCCGTTTTAAATAAACCATTAACTCATATCCTCATTGGTATGACATATTTTCTAATTTTTGGTGATTATGTTATCTACCATTTAAATTGGAGTCATCCATGTATATATATACATAATATAACCATTGTACGATGATTTAATTCCTAAACTATTTATTCCATTCATTTAAATTTTCTTTCAATTCCTTTCGATTTTCTAGAAAGAAATATTCAATACAAACCAAAATAAGTTTTCGCATTCAATTCAGCCTTAAACACGTCTCAAGAATTTCATAAATATTTATTTACATCACTAAGTTTCAGGCTTCTTGTACACAGTTATATCCAACTATATTTGCTAATGTTTAAAATAGATTCAATTAACACTTTCATTCAGAATGCTTTACTTCGTGGAAACATTTTTGAGACATGCATAAAAAAGCATGTGAATACCTACAATACTCTAATATAAATTATTCCTTAAACTTGCTAATTAAATGCACTTTATTCATGGGTTGAACTAGTTCATTTCAAACCACTGAAGTACAACTATTTTATGAGAATGTAAATGAATTAGCTTTTCAATCAAACAGAGAGTGATGGTATTCATCTAGTGGCGCTATTCATCTGGAAATTCATCTGATTTGAAATAAAGCTCATTTCCAAATACTGCCATTCTTATTAGGTGCTATTACCATTCCATTTCCGCAGGGCCCTTAATGATAAATTTCATTGAATAGGGAATCCTGTAAAAGCTTTCAATCTTTTACCTCAGTTATACATAACGAGAGGTTTGGTAACCATAAAGACCTTTTAAAGCGTCAACCTCATAAAGTTATTAATTTCTGAACAGCTTCAATGGAAATTTATTTCTCGAAAAGACATTGAACGAGCTGTATTCTGTCTCATTCAGATTAAATCTATTTGAGTGAGCTGAGACCTTTCACCTTTCTGCAGATGTTTCACAAAAATTACCACGGCAGGTATGTGTACAGATTAGATGATGAACAGTAATCATAACACAAAGAATGGATAAGTCCTCCGAGTATCGTTGAAACTCGCCACGCTCATAGAGAGAGTCACTAAGGTTTGAATTAAGAGATACCATCATTGCGAGAGGGTGAAAGGAAGATGTATCTTTAATGGTCATGGAGATTTGGAGCAACTATGAATGTAGGGCTATAATTACTTTGTATTCGAATGTAGTAAGGAATGTTTAGGTGAATGTAGTCCAAAATTAGATTAATAACATACTAGAAAATCGTACTAGTGTCATGGATTCATCAACAATTGTTGCTTAAATACGAAGTAGACCAAAAAGCAGAACATTCAATCTTGATAAGACCTTATTAATTAAATTATTATGGGTGAAATTTAGTTAAAATCATGTTCCGTGTTGCTAAAACACTGCAATGTTCTAAGCCAATTTTAGGTTAATGGGGCTACGATTTATAAAAAATCTTTGATTGAATGGTTTTCTGAAAATTTTTGGTCGTTGCCTATGTATATGTATTATGTAAAACAAGTTTTGATTTCAAAATACCGCAAAAAGCTAGTCATTTCATTTTTTTAAAGAAAAACTTTAAAATTCATGAAGTGATTTTAAAATGATACTCCTCCTACAGTAATTGACGTACACACGTGAAATTTGATTTACAAGTATGTCGAACTATGTATAACGGAAGTTTGTATGGGTTTTTGTGATAACATTATTGATATTCGCAAAATACTTTTTTTGTGAATACTTATCGAAAATTCCTTTAAAAATATGTATAAATAAATTCAACTATTTTTAAAAAAATTAGTTTGCTTCGATTAAAAAATGCATGCCAACATTTTTTACATGCAATAGTTATGAAAAATATCAAAGCATTTGGTACAGTAGAAAAAAAGGCCTTAGCTTTTAAAATAAAGAAAAACTAGAAATTTTTTTAATCTTTCTGAGATAAATGAGCTTAAGGTTTTATTTGCAACCGGAATATGAATAAAAACGAACACATAAAAGTTATCATAACCCTTGTTCTTTTAAACTTACTGCTGACAAATTTTGTAAGGTAGTAGAAAAATATATAAAGAATAATTTAATTTCTCAACAAATTTTTATCAATTAAACCGTACTGTGTCCCCTTTCATTATTTTTACTTAATAAGCCTATTTCCAACCATTTTACAAAAATTTCAAAAGCAAAAACACATGGGGATAAAATGAGAAATTCAAAATTGCATTTATCTTATTAAAATACATAAAAAGTTTTTTTTTTTTTTTTTTTTTTTTTTTTAAAAATATATTATATATATATATATATATATATATATATAATAGTACATATACGACAAAAGAATCGTGTAAATACCAAGAATTCACTTTCTATTGTTACTGAAACTGAAAAATTTCTTGTATCCAAAAGCAATGCTTTCAACTTGATAAAAATACGTTCGTTAAATAAATATGAATAAATTTAATATTTAAACCGTGTTGTATTGTTATAAAACATGTAATGTTGTAAACTAATATTAATTTAATTCGGTAAGATTGTAACAAGTGTATTTTTTTCTTGGTAGGAATTTCAAAAAATACACAAGAGAGTGTGTATAAAAAACATTGGTATATTTATTTATAACGGCTTAAAATGCAATCCATAGATATGATTGGAGTTTAGTTTTGTTTCTAATGTAATTGAAACTTTAAAAAAAGAAGAAACTCTATCCGGAGGTTGTAAAAAATTCAAGCATTTTATGCTAATGGAGAGAAATGTTTCTCTTTTTCACTTTTATAACCTGATAAAAAAATTCATTTTTGCCACTAACACTAGACTAACAAAAATTATTACTAGCACCTTTTACATTCCTTTTAAATTTCTCAGTTAAGATACATTTGTGTATGATTTATTGAATGAAAATATGAAGGTAAACATTATCATCTCTTTATTCAATATTATGTTCTTATTTTTCTAGAAATGGCCATTGATGCCAAATTTTTATTTATTTTCTGCTATTTTTAAAAGAATGCGTCTGAATTTGATTGTAAGGTTTGATTTATTGACTATCTCAAAGAAGAGATAACAAATTCTTTCAGTATTCTATTTACCTTTTTCAAATATTCTATTTTTCTTCATAGACATCTCCTCTCATTTCGATTTTATTTACCTTTTGTATTACAAATATTTCTCCATTAACTTTAAAAAAAAATCAAACATTTCTTAGGAACACATTAACTTAAGTCATTGTTTAGACACAAAGTATGCACAAAAGAATAAACAAACTTTTATTTTTGTACATTTTTGTGATTGAAACCTTTATAATAACGATCGGTAAATTAGTTTGAATTGAAATTCACGTAAGTGTAGATATGTTTTTAAAATGCTGTTTTAGATTTAACAAAATACCATTTCTAAAAAAGTTTTGAATAGAATATATTTATCTGCAAGCATATGATAATGGATATACAACCTCTGACAATAAAGTTCTGTGAATAGTCCTGTAATATTAACGTAGATGAAATAATATTAACAAAAGTTGCCTTACTGTCCTTCGAAATTGTCACCTCTCATAACTATGGACCGCTGAGATCTGCTATACATGTCCTGGAAACTTTGCAAGAAGTCTTCTTTTGAGATGGAGCTCAAAAGCCTCGTCACGTTTCGTTGGATGTCAGAATATCATCAAATATCTTTCCTTTCAAAGCGAGTTTGAGTCGAGGGAATAGGAAGAAGTCTGGAGGATTGAGATCTGGTGAGAATGATGAATATTCAATTTGCACCACCCCTTTTTTGCCAGGAACTGTTTGACGATATTGGCTATGTGAGGGCGAGCATTGTCGTGAACAAAAAACCATGAACCTTATTGTGCCTACTGAGGTCACACCCTCCTAAGACGTTTCATGAAACGGGTCAAAATTTCAATGTACCTTGCAGCATTCATTGACGATCTTTCGTGATTAATTTACTCACTTTCTCTATGTTTTCGTCACTGACGGAGATCGCCGGTCTTTCGCTACGGGGGTTGTCAGAAACACTTTACCGGCCATCTTGAATACGGGCGAACCATTCGTACACACATTTCATGGATAATGCTTGATCTTCATAAACACGAACCAGCATCCAATAATTTTCCGTCGGTGTCTTGTCAAGCTTAAAACAAAACTTTAAATTGATCTTTTCTTCACTAATTTTCCTGCTCTCAGTTAAGAACCAATGCACCAATCAAGCCCTTTATAAAATAAGTCTTACATAGAGCACAAACAATGCTCAACTGAACAACGGGGGGGGGGCAGATGGTCAACACCTACCACTACGCATGTGCAGCGTTTTGTTTCGCCAGTGTGGCCAGATCGACCGTTCTGACTTCCTTCATCGAACTTTATTGTCAGAGATTGTATTTATTTGCAAGCATATGATCATAGATATTTGTAGCACCGAATAAAGAATGCATAAAAATATGGATTGTGTTAATCTAATACATTACATTGGATAAATAATTAAAATGTTATAAGTGTTCAAAGAATTCAGATATTATTCAGCAGAATGATATCATCAAAGATTTTCAAAATTATACAATCGATTTATTGACGTATTATAATTCCGAATATTAGAGACTTAAAGATTTAAAAACAGATATTGTAAAAGAATTTCTAAGATTATGCTGAAAGTCCTACTTTAAAATATTTAGTGGAAATGTTAAACGTATCGTGTTTGACATGAGATTTTTTCAATTCATTATTATTTGCAGATTTTTCAAAAGAATGATCAAAATAATAAAAAGTTAAAGGAAAATTATTTAAAAAAATTAATTCTGACTAAAGACATTATCAAAACATTTTTTTTTCTTTATTTTGAATCCTAACCATGCCAAAAATTTAACCCAGACATTTATAAATAGATTATTGCTCTAGTAAGGCAAGACAAAAAAAAAATCTTACAACAAGGTCAGAAATATATTTGATTTAAACTGGTATTCATTAATATGACTGGATTTCTTTTTCAATTCCTACTATTAGCTCACAATCTCTGTATATTTATTTATTTATTTATTTATCTTGGTGGAATTTTCAATCGTTGATAAAATACATTTAAAATCGCTCAATTGAGCTGAAATTTTATATACAAGATTATTTTGGATGACAATACAATAATTTAATCATAATTAATAAAAATTAATCGATTTAAACTAATTATTTAAAGGATTACAAATACAGCCACGTTGGTGACTTAGCGACTATTTTGGCGACTTGTGACAAAACTTGAAAAGGTTTTTTTTCTCCCGTTTTAAAGCATTCAGTTGAACTGAAATTTTATATACACGATTGTTTTGGATGACAATACGATACTTTAATGATAATTAATAAAAATTAATTACCACTTAATATTGTGATTCTATCATATGTATACACATATTTATATTAATTGTAACTCTTTAATAAAAAGTAGCTAAAATAAAAAAATTTGTTGTTGATTTAAGTAGGAATAGATTTTAAAAAAATTCTTTTTATATTACTTGTTAAATTATGAATGAAGATAATGCATCAATAGATAAACTTAAGAGAACACATATGAAGGTATGTTTTATTTCAATCCACTCAAAACTGAAAGACAGTTTTCGTTTTTAAAAAAGCAACTTTTTTTCTATGTAAGCATAATATTTTAGGAAATGGTTGCAGAAAATTGTGAGGCATTTTATTGATTTTGTGCCTTCTGAAGAACATGCTCCACGTAAAAAATGCGTGGCCTAAAATGTCCGTAATGTGTAAGACCAAGCAAGTCATGTTACACAAAGCATGAAAAGATCATGATACGCGTCCGGCACGATTCACTTTCAGATCGACACCTCCGCGACAGCAAAGATCATTGATGCGACTCCCGAACCTCCTTCTATCCTTTTAAACCTCACCCAGTTACCCCCGAATTTTTTTCCCTCTTTGATTCAATATCCCTTTCTGGTTCTCGTACATCTTTCCGACTTTATATTTTTCACGATAGAATGACGATGGGATAAGAAGAAGAAGGGAAAAATAAAGGAAATATCAGATTTTTTTTTATATCCCCTCCTTCTTTCTTTTTTATATATTTGAAAGAAATCCCTAAAAAAAAGATAACTCCGCCTTTCCCGAGAGAGCTGGAGCAAAAAGGAACAGATATAGGGAAGACCCAGAACTGTTCCCTATCAGAATTGCCTACGACAGCAAAATAAAAGTGGAAGCTGAAGAAGTGCATTCCGGAATAACGCACATCAAGACAGCATCGGCCTTTATCTAGTTTAGCCAATTGATTGAGCAAATCATGTGAATCAAGTTCGGCATTAGGTCTCTCGGTCGGCTCGATAAGACATCAGCTAGCTGCAGAATATTTTAAAGGAAAGGATGGCAATGGGATTGAATGACGGGAAAAAAATACTGATGCATCCATTGATGTAATAACTCTTTAAAATTTAACGTCAGTGCGAAGGATGATAAATATAAAAACCTTTATCTATTCCTTCTGTCTTCTTACTACCTACTCGACTGTCACAATCGTCATTTTTTTTATTGGTATTTCCAATCAATTCAAATATTTTCTTTCGAGGGTTTGCGTAGAAGGATTGAATGGCTGGCCCAACATAACAATTGTTGAAGTTGTGTTAGCTCATTTTTTTCCCCTTTAAGTATAGAGGTCGACAAAAAAGTAAGATTTGTAATAGTTGTAAAGTATGTATTTTATATCCTCAACTGTGAAATAAATTTTTTGATAAAATTGTTTCATTTCTGTAGTTGATTATTGTTTATAGGTAAACACAAGTTAACTTTTTGATTTAACATTGAATAGATTTATTTGGAGACGTAACTGGCAAGTTGTTGTAGATATTATATTATTTCGAATTTTGTATTAAATAGTGTAAATAATTTGTATTTGGATGTGTAATTGTAATGCATTTATATTTGTATTTATTTTATGTTGGAATTATAATATTCGCAAGCAACGCCGTCCCTTACGTTATAATGTCGATTCAATGGGAACAACGAAATCTTGGCGATAGAGCCATGTTGGCATCATTTTTGGCGACCATTTTTGACGAGTTTGAGACCTTTTAGATTCTTCTAGAAATTAGTGGAGAAACCCACTAATTTCAAGACGCAAGCGGATCTTTCTTGAATGATCCACGAGGCCTATAAATAGAGATAAGCTCGCCGAAAGTCAGCTTTGCGATCCATGTTCCAATGGCAAAAAATCAGCGTTAAGTCAGTTAGTCTTGTTTTGACCAGCGATTAGAAGTCTTGCCTTGACTGTTGAAGCCATTAGTGATTACTTCGGCTGTTGAACGAGCAACTGCTTGTGAATTATCTTTGACATACTTGTATTTTAGAACTGATAACTGTGTCTGAGTGCGTTGAAGGTGTGAAATATTTATTCTGCGAATTTTGCTGCTGAATCCTGTATTTCAAGGATTGGTTCTCTCGACAATAAATGTCCATCGCTCCTAAAGAATGTCTTGTTCTTTGTGACTAATTTGCATAAAATCCTCGAACCCCGGATCTACGTAATAATATTTTTTCTTCATTATATTCGGAACCATGTCTATGTTTTTATGCAGTACATGTGACAAAGGAATTCAGTAATAATTTTAGGAAAATAATAGTTAATTCTTTGATCATTTACTTCATTATTTTATAGGAAATTGAAATGGGAATCAAAAAGATGCATGGATATGAAAACAAGATTATATATTTGTGTGTTTATCTTTTATCGTGTTAAAAAATAGTATGTTTTAAACAGTTTGAAGAAAATTTATGCCGTGGATATTTTACCTGTTTTTCTTTTTATTTTCTACTTAAGTCTCTATTCTTATATTAGATATAAATAGAAAAAAAAATGCAAAAGCATGCCAGCTTAATTGAAAAAAATTTGTCGTTTTAGGGGTGCATCCTTTGAAAACATTTATTTGCATATCTTAATGAAATGCAAGCTGCCAGTTCCTCTGGGAGTTGGCACACAGAGCATGTATAAGCAACATCTAAACTGTATTTGCAACTAACTCGACTTTTCTTACTGTACTTCTCTAATAAAAGGATCACAACCGTAATGTTTTAATATAAATGACAGAAAAAACTTTGAGCAATACTAGGAAAAGTGGGTATAATGTTCACACACACACACACACAAAACTATGTATAATATTAGACTTGTTGGATTTCTACTTACCTTCTCAAATTTAAATTATTATATAATTTAAATATAATTAAGAATATTCGAAAAAGTTAAAAAAAAAATAATCAAAATTTCAATTTTAAAATTAATTTACATCATTGAACTTTTTTGTGAATTATTAAAAGAGGACATCTCATGACTATCTAAAAATGTCATTTTTATTTCGCTATGAATGGACCTACACCACTTTGTAAAAGATTACTTAATAATTTTTTTTAATTTTATCTCATCTTAGTAAAATTCTGAAATTGTACATTTGTATCTTTCACATTTCATTAGCTGGAGTACACGTTTACCGCATTTGATTTTTTTCTTTTAAAATACAATTCAGCTAGCAAGCATAACATATTTTTAATAAGGGTCAAACTTGGTGTAAAACACTATATCCAAAAATTTAAAATCATTTTGTAAAAACTACACGTTTTTTTAAATATTTTCAATTAATTGCAATTCGACAGTGAAAGCATGATTTTACAGAAACATATATTTGAATCTGAAAAGGGAAATTAACGTGCTAGACAGGTAAAATAGGCCTAGTTTTGATTAAAAAAAAAATTCGAAACATGTATTGAATAATTTTAATTTAGGATCTTACTAGAGAAATATTAGATAAGTTTCAAAATAATATACATCAGAAATTTTAAGAAAATAATTCATTTTAAATTAAATTAAAAACTCTCTCTCTATATTTAAAACAAATAACTCAAACCAATTACATCACTTATAAATTTCAGTATTATTGAAGTAAATTGTAATATTAGCATTAACTAAAGTTAAAAATTATCTGAAAGAAGTAAAAAAATCAATTTAGCGTGGAATTACTGAAAAAGGTAAAATGCGTTTAGTTTTGAAAAAAATTATATTGAAGTAGAAATGTAAATACAAATTCTATTGACAAAACTGAAGTACAATTGTTAAAGAAAACTTTTTGGGCTGAATTATTCGAAAAACAATTTTAACTCTACCACTAGGAATGAATAAATAAATAAATACAATAATAAATAAACATAAAAAAAAACCGTAACAATTCCCAAAACTGTATGAGGAATACTTTTTCGCACTCAGAGATAGACGTGACTCTCACGCACACACATCATATGACGTCATATCGACAAATCAATGAAGATATTCTCTTGAAAATTGAATTATTAAAAAGAAATCTAAAGAGAGTTTCGAAAAAATATCTTCAAATTTCAAACCATCATCACCCATAATTTCAGTGCGCTAACTTTCAAGTGTTTGGGTCTTTTTGTTTTTGTGCTATATCGCAGACACGCGTAAAATCTTGTTAGTATAACCTACGTAAAAAACGCATTTTAATCATATTGTGTAGATCGAAATTTTAATAATATATTAGAACTTTGTGAATATTTGTTAATATTTTTTAAATTTTAGCAAATTCATGTAAATTCTTCGATTGTGTAAGACATTAAGGCATTTTTTTAGTACACAAAAGTGCCATTCTCTGCTTTCTGATATGCATTTATAAAGCTTCGTTCATTTAAAATGTATCAAAGACAAAAAAAGAAAAGAAAAAGATTTGCAAAAAGTTTTGAATATTTTTTGCTTGGTATTCTATGGCAAGATATCATTAAAAATGAATGTAAAAAAAGTTAATGATAAAAATATTGTAATGAAAAATATTTAATACATGTATGTATTCATATGTAATGAAGTTAAACAATTCTGGTAATTTGTTCAGAAATTTCTCTTGTTTATCTTTTTTTTCTTTTCATTCTCTCTCTAACGCATATACCTATAACTAATAAATACTACATCTCAAATACTTTTGTTTCGATGTAAACAAAACTCTCTAACACATACAACTTCAATCATATCTCTACTTAATACGTCTTATTTCAAAATCAGATCTTCATTCAAAACACACCATTATACCTCAGAAATGGTAGAATGGTATTTTGTAAATTGTCACCACTTTCATCTATCTTCTCTTCCATAATGTTTAGTACCACTTCAATCAAAGCTAATTTCCCTACGTTGCAAATCATTCTAATCGATTCTTCAAACACGGTAAATTTTATCATTCCCAGAACGTTGTAATTTAAATTTAAGTCACATTTCCCCGCTATATATTTCTGCCAAACTCTGACTTGATTATCTGTTCCGATTAGAAAATATTACGATGCTGCAGAAGAGGTTATTCTGAGTTATGCGTTTGTAAATGCTAGAACAATGCATATTACGAATGATCCAAACATAAGTACTTTTAAATTGGCATAAACCCACGCGCTGGAGAGACACAGTTATTACCAAGGATGGGTCATTTTTCATCGAAGTCATTGTGAGTAAGGCGTCCATGTGCCAAGTAATCTTTAGAGGTGATTTGGATGAGATGAATGTTCTCTGGTTGAAGCACGTGTGTTCTTTTAATTTGTTTGTGAGAGAGCTTTGTTTGTTTGTACAACAATAGAAACATAAAAGTGTTTGTTTTCTTTATGTTTTAACAAAGTACATGTTTTTGCCGAATCTAGCTTAGTAAAAGTTATAATTACTTACTAAAACATTATGTGTTAGGTTGTAAAAAGAAATGTCTTTTAAAATGAAATTTCTTTCAAGATTGTCTGTGGCAAAAGGAATTAAATATACCCTATGACAGCATAAATGTTAGGTAGAAAATGCTCCAATATTGATATTATTTTTCGTATAAAGGGAACCGCATGCTGCTATATTGATCGAAACTATAAATACACATCATGCACTACATGTACTAAATTTTTCCTGTTAATAATGTAATACATATTTCACCTTTTGAACCCCAGTGGCTGAGTGGCAGTGTATCGCATTTCCGTGACAAAAGTCCGGGGCTCAAATCCCGGTCTGGGCGTCAGACTGACCCCTTGACCGAAACATCTGCACATGCACCCCAGCGCCTAAAGTCACGTAAACTGAGATAGACACAATGAGCTTTAACCCTCATGGGCTGTAGCGCCACTGAGTTCAGTATTTCACCTTTTATACTGCAAATACTAGATGAATTTTTAATGGGAATTATTACTATGGAAAGAGTTATATTTTTACTGAAAGTTCCTATTTATAAGGGCATTGTGCAGTAAATAAATTTAAGCAACACATACACATCCTTACTAATATTATAAACGCGAAAGTTTGTATGGATCCTTGTTATTCTTTCACGGAAAAACAACTTAATGGATTTTAATGAAACTTTACAATAATATAGCTTATACATCAGAATAACACATAGGCTATAATTTATAAAGATGTTGTGTGAAGTTTCCAAAATATAACGATAATTGTCAAGAAAGTAGGAAAAAAATCTGCCATCTGCAAAAAAGCCTGCGACAGCATATATCTGTCTTTTTTTGTGTGAAGCCAAACTTTCCCTGTTTGTTTTGTCTACGTGCGCTCTCGCTTTTAATTTATTCCTATGATCTGTGTTATCTCTTTTTTTTATTTCATGGTAAAACTATATTTCGAAGGGAGAAGTGGTGGCAACATTTTAACATAAAATAAATGCAACAGAAAGTAATATTAACGTATTACACTTCCAGATATAAATTATTTACACTATTTTAAGCGTTCATTACACAAAATTTGTAACAATGTGTTACTTTTGCTGAGCAGAGATCAGCTTAGGAAGATGTTTTCAGAAATCGACTGAGAAGAGAGTTACGGGGAGTTATAAATAAATAAAAATCCCTTTTATCAGCTATTAGATCTATAGACTTAAAATTTAACAAATATGTTTGTTTTTTTATGTTCATCTGAGATATGCAAAAAGCTTTTTTTTTTGTTTAATTTGCAATTCACGTAAAGTTAATTCATTAAAAACTTCTTTATCCTTCAATCTGTATTGTTTAATTTTTCAATTTACCCGTGCGAAGAACGGGTATACTAGCTAGTAACTACCTAAACTAAAAGTAATATTTTCTACCAGTGAATGAGGGAGGGTAAAATTAATATTGCACTATAAAACAAGAGGGTTGTTGGTGACAGACGTAATTTTGATCCTCGGTTGAGTGACGGAACGATACCTGAGGTGGCACTCTCTTTCTAAACTACCGCGCCACGTCAACGGGAGGACTTTGAGCTCTACAGATTCAACGAGCATTTGTCCCCTCTACACAATAGGTCTTTAGTGGCACCAGTGGCATTCGAACCCGCGACACTCCTGCCAAGAGTTCGTGATCATAACCACTAGGGTTTTTCTGTCAAGATTCGGTGTTCTGTATTTGAGACATGTTTTACATCAATTTAAAATAGCTTCAAAGATATAAATTTTTTTAATCAAAATTCATATAAAAAAGAGGTATTTTTATAAAGAAACAGTATTCCTGAAACCTCACTTGATCAAAGACTTAACAATTGCCTAATATTGTTTCTTTGATGAAATTTTCTATAAAATTTCTGGTGGATTTAATTAAAACTCATAACAGACCTTTAAAAAAAAATTTTAATTAACAAAGATCCTTTAAAATTTTCTAAACAAGCCACATAAATGTATACAAATTTTCGTAAAATGTATGTTTCACTTGTTTTTCATGAATTTAAGCAGCAAGTTTCAGTTAATCTTGTAAATACACTTCTTTATAACTAAATAAATATAATAAATATCATTTTTAATTTATTTTCATCATCGTATATTTTTATTATTTGTTTACTGATTAATACAAAAACATGTTTGTTTGTATCATAATTTTTCAAGAAACTCGTATTATTTTTCCTAAAAATAGTGCAGCGTAAATTAATTTTAATATTGATGTTAAAATTTTTATACCTTTAAAGATACATTAATTTTTC
Organism: Trichonephila inaurata madagascariensis; assembly: GCA_019973955.1. Lineage (NCBI taxonomy): Eukaryota > Metazoa > Arthropoda > Arachnida > Araneae > Nephilidae > Trichonephila > Trichonephila inaurata. The sequence continues at coordinate 92,822 of BMAV01005273.1, forward strand.
AATAATAATGGAATTACAAAACTCTTTATTTTTGTGTTGCAGTACATTTATATATCTTTCGTAAATATCTAAGACAAAATGATGAGTGCAAGATTATTCAACGTAAAAAAGCAAACTATTTTCATGAAACATAAAACAGTATATAAATAATGTATCATATTTTAGAATTCACATGTGTAAAGATTGAAATTTTAACAATGCATTAAAAAGAAACAAATATTTATGAGTATTTTGCATTCGTAGTATTGACGTAAACTGTTTTTAAGTAGGGGTTCAGTGATTACAAAGTATTTCTTTTATACACAACTTCTGAGTTCAAAATAAACACACACACAATTCAGAATAAAATAAACTATAATCTCGTATTTTCTTACCATTAAACCACTTCTATTTTGTCTGGATGTAAAATACGAAAACAAAAGATTTCTAAGAATGTTTCGTGTATACTATTTTTATTCAACTAAAAGCACTCACAAAACCATGACAAACACTTTATTCGTCTTACTCTTTCTCTTTGTTGCGAATGTAGCAACCCGACTTTAGATAATCAAGTCGAATAAATATTCTAAATCAAAATCGTTTTTTGATGGATAGTAAAGCTGTTATCCTGCATCTGGGATACGATTCTCTATCATATTTTTTCAATGTATTTTCCGCTTTCGTAACCATCACTATTTTCTCCTTTTCCGCCAAAAAGGAGAAGGAATTTCGGGCACGTAGAGTTCCAAAAGGAGGTGGGAAAAAAATAGCTCTTGCAAAAGGAAGCCATCTGCGCTTTTAACCAAAGTGCAAAAGTAGAACAACAAAAGTAGTTAAAGATTGGAAGTGGATCTTTCATATTTTTCTTGCTCCACTGACACCAGAAATATGAAGAATAAGCAGAATACTCCGAATATAAGGTCAAGTAAAGTTTCCGCCATTTATGTCCAACAGGATTGAAATATTTATTTTTTACTTAACTGATGCATGTGCAATATATGTAACAGTAACATAAGAATGTTTTGAAATCATATTCGTAACGTGTTTATTTTAAGGTATCCGACTACGTTCGGAACCATGATTTTGCAAAAGGGTGTAAATGGATAATATTTATGATATTTAGTGTCACTTAGGTTAGAAAATGTATATAAAATTGTCTTAAGAATAGTATTACAATAAAAAATTATTTAAGTACAATATTTTGACAAAAAAAGAACACAGAATGACCCATTTTCTAAATGTTCTCCTTTTGTGAAAAATGCTTCTATTATAATAATATTTTGCCTGTCTATAGCTCAAACCTCTGTATAGAGGCTCAACTAGAATTTTTGAAATATATAACTTGGAAGTGGGTTTATCCATGTTTTACGACAACAGAGAGGAGCAATTTTAAGAAAAAAACGCCGATAATTATTTTAATGGGTTGTAACTCTGAAAATGTGAATTTTTCAAAAAACATTGTTGAGCCTCTGTACAGAGGTCTGAGCTATATACAGGCTAAATATTATTATAACAGAAGCATTTTTCACAATCGGAGAGCATTTTGAAAAAAGGCTATTCTAAGTTAATTTTTTGCCGAAATATTGTATTTAAATAAATTTTTTTTTGTCAAAATGTCCTTAAAACAATTTTATACATGTATTCTAATCTAAGTGACACTATAAATATCATGAAAATTATCCTTTTATGCGCTTTTTTTAAAATCACGGTTCCGAACGTAGTCGGATACCTTAATGATTCCCCACTCATATTCAACATACTATAATGTTAAATTAATCATTATTATAAATAACAAATTTTTTTTAAAAAAAAATTTCAAGTCAATTCCTATTTAGATTAACAAAGAAAAAAAAATTTTAGTTACTTTTTAGTAAATATTGACAAGTAATATGAATATGTATGTACATATTCAGAATCACAATATTAAGTGACAGAATGGAAAAAGCGATTTTTCATTTTCTTTTCTATATATAGTGTTGCACTATAATATTTTTGTTTCTTACTGTTTATTCACTAAATCACATTCTCATACATTAGGCCATTCCAGGTAGGATTCGAACCCACGACCTTTGGATTGAGCTACAGGACACAACGAGCTGTTTTCCTTTTTATATATGGTGGTGGACTATTATTTTTGTTTCTTACTGTTTATTCATTAATTAAGTTTAACTAATGAAATTAATATTTGAAAAAACTGTATTAACATCAAGTGTCATCCACTACAAGTTTAAAAAAATGTATTGGAATTTAAATGGCAGAATAGAAAGTATTTTATTAAGGATTGAAAACTTGAATAAGATAGATATATACATAGGGAGATTGTGAACTCTAGTAGGAATCGAAAAAGTAGTAGCTTTTTGAATTAATTATTAAAATATTCAAAAAGCTATACTAGTGTTTAGTTTATATTTATATTTTCTTACATGTCAAAAACGATGCTTCAAGTACAATTTTACAATAAATAAATAAATAAATAAATTAAAAATGTTCCAAATTTAAAACGAATGCGCAGATGTTTCGGTCAAGTGGTCAGCCTGACGCAAACCTCCAATGCTTAGCTCCCAAACAAGCTTGGTACTCATTTATCGACACACTGAAGGGATGAAAGACTGAGTCGTCCTAGCCCAACCTGGATTTGAACCCCGTACTAGTAGTGTAGAAGCGCGATACACTACCATTCGGTCACTGGGCTTCACTGTGAGTTAGTACTGACTCAATATATTCAGAATATTTTATGCCTCAGAACGAAAAGTATTGCAAACTTGTCTATGTTGCAAAGTTTTTCTAATCAATCCCAGTAAGAGATTTAAGTTGCCACACTTTTTTAATAAATTATGTCGGATATATATTTTTCTTTATTAGTAGACTTTTCTTAAAATCATTTGAAGTTCATCGGGTTATTATTATTTCATTTTGCTCTGAAAAATTTTATGTAAAAAATATTTTCCATTGACTGGAGAATTCTCTATAGTCGTTCATTTCATTTATATATAAACACGATTATTTTCATTAGATAAATCACTTATGTACTATAAAAATTAATGTATTTTTTTTAAATTTGTAAATTTATCAGAATTCCCTATGTAAAAGGCAAAGCTTGTAGAAATTTATTGTAAAATACTCTCTTTTCATTGTGAAGGGTATTGTGTGATATTTGAACAGGAGTTATGATTTACTACGGAATTTTGAAAATAAAAAACGTTATAATCCGCATTAGAATTTATTTAAAAAGCAAAAACCGAATTCAAATAAACACAAAATTCTTATTACTTCCCTTTGATACATAAGGCGATACGTATCTTTTTGCGTTTTAATACATATATCTTTAACAATATGTATGCGTTTTAATAATATGTATCTTTTGATACATATCTTTGCGTTTTAATTCTTTTATAAAGGCGTACTAAATATTAAATATGCTTAAAATTATTCATCAAAAAATTTCATATAATTTAATTTAATTTATTTTTTTACTAAACAAAGTTTTTTTTAACATAATTTAAAACATCAGGTATCAAAACGTTTCAAAAATTTTTTAATTAAAAGTTTAGGACTGAGGTTCAAGTATTAATTCTAACAAAAAAATCGTTGTGTGAAAGTAAGATTTCTTAGACTTCAAAGTTTTTATGTGATCATTTATGTAGCATACTTATCAGTTCTGTTCCTAATGTTACCATTATTATTTAAACTCAATTTAAAAATAACTTCAACTTCACCTATTATGTTTTGTACAATTTTGCAGCAAAAGTACGAAGATAAAAAAAAAGTTGAATTTAAATAAATTCACTTAATAATGATGTGCGTGTAATTTTACATTTTTAAAATGCTTATAATTAAAACTTTTTTAATGCTTTTTTTTTTAACTTTTGGTTTATAAATGAAAAATAAATTTTATCGTCAGTAATATTTTTTGAAATTATTATGTAACAAACAACTCTTCGAAGAGTGTTGGCATGTCAATTTTATCTCTTTTAAAATCACATTTGTGTTTGTATAATGTTTATAAAATGAATGTATATTGTCCCATTAATAACATATTTATATTCTGAAAGTATATTGCTGTTGATTTTTTTAATACGTACGTGCGGTAAAATTTAAAAAAGAACATAGAACTTTAATTAATATATCATAAGGATAAATTATTATACAAAGTACACATATAAATTTAAAATTTTCAGTGTGATGAGGTGCATGTCATCAAATTATCAGTCAATTGATGTCAATTGACTATATTACCAATAGGAACAAATTTTATTACACATTTATTTATGTAATGTATAGATTATGTAAAGCTGAAATAATTTCAGTACATAAAGTAAAGATTTGAAGAATAATACTATGTTATCAATGTATTGGATTTATAAAAATATGTTAAATATTAAATTCACCATATATAAGAGAACGTTTTATTTTATGGAATACATCTTATAAAGTCAAATGCAACACTAACGTAACCAAAATATGGAAAAGATGTACAGTAGCTGAAAAATTGCCCCGCAAATGTGTTTTGAACAGCATTTCCAGACGTATATTGAATTGCATAATTTATATCACTGAAAAGATATTATATAATACAAAATGTATCATATTTCGAACCGCTGTTGCAATTTTTTATCTTGTATGTCAAGCGGAGCTTGTAAAATTAAGTTTGCTGACTTTTCTTGCTTTCATTTAAACAGATTATAAATTATATATCGCATAGACTACAAAATAACCTCGATGGTGTTTTCTCTCTGTCTCTCTTTCAATTTCCGTTTTTGTTCATTTTAAAGAACAAAATTTCACCACATTTTTCTCGTGGCCATGGCAGCCAAATGGTCAAGGTATCGGATCATGATTGGCGTGTCATGAGTTCGAGCCCAGTACCACTAAAGACCCGCCGTGTGGGGGAGCGATGCACGTTAAATCTGTCGAGAGCTTAAACGTTCTCCCGTTGGTGTGGTAGTTAGGAGAGAGGGGTGCCACTCAGGTGTCGTCCTCGTTACTTAACCACGGTTCAAAATTACGAGGTCCGTCACTAACAGTCCTCGTGTAGCTAAACCGTGTGGCGTAAACATTTACTCACTCATTCACCATCTTTTCTATTTGATACATTTTACATTCATTATTGCTCAGGCATCATATTTTTGTAATTTTAAATAATTATTAAACGAATTGTGTGATGTTCTGAAAGCTTTTCGAAACTGATGACTTTAGTATAAATGAAGTAGGATTTTCAATAATTTTGTTATCTCTTTTTCTTTTTTAAATTACGAAATAAAAACAATTGTTTCTCTACATTATTTTATTCAAACAACTCTGTCTAGATGAAAACGCAATTTATACAAATTGAATTAATGGATGAAAGTATTATTTCAATTTGAAAATTATCTATTTCTTTTTCAGAAATATTGCACAAAACATTATTACTTAAAAAAAATTGTCTACAGGCATTTTTAGCAACACATAATCCAATTTTAATTCAAAAAGTAACTTAAAATACGTTTTATAAAAAGAATAGTTAATTTTAGCTGGGTAACATTAGTTTTAAGGTAATTTTATTCGATTCCAAAATTATTTTTTTACTTAGTATGAAAATATACCAAACAACTGAGTGAAATGCAAAAATGTAGTATTTTGCTAAGTTCTGTTCCTAAAATTAAAACTGTATAATTAGATCATTTTTAAGTGTATACATTAAAAATTCTTAAAACAAAAACAAAGAAAAGGATTAATTTTTAAATTCTATGTGTAATTTTATAGAATGATTAAAAAAGATATACTTTTTTTAATTTGTTATTTTTGAAATTAAAAAGAGAAAAAAATGTAGATTTTCAATTCGACAAATATGGATATAATTTCCTAAAATTCTACTTCATAAATATTTTTAGTGATTTGTGTAATTGTAAAAAGAATCGTAAGTGTTATAATATAAAACAACTTTCCGATTATTTTTCAATAACAAGTAATATAAAATGTTATAAATTAAATTTCACTAACTAATGATGGCCACGGTAGCCAAATGGTCGTGCTCGAAACTTGTCACCGCCGTTGTCGTCTCGCGGGTTCGAAGCAGTTACGTAACGAAGAATATTAGGGCTCCCCTGCAAAGTCAGGTTTAGGGCCGCAAGCCAGATCTTACCAAGGATTGCAAAACCATAATACAACATAGCCTTTGGGCCCCTAGAATCCTGCCCCTCCCCACGCGCGATGCGAGGGTGTATGTTACGTCATTGGCTATATACAAAATTTATACAGTCAAATTAATGCGCAGTATAAAAAATGAAATATGTGCTCAATGTTGCCGCAATTAGTTTAACGATTTTCTTCTCCTAGAAAATGAGAACATCCTTAGAGGACAGTAGTCAACATATATATTTATCGTTCATTTTATTGTATTTACCTTTTCTAAATACATCTTCACAATGACAAGAAAGCTACCAGGAATTCATCTGCAATCTTGTACGACGATTTCTTTCCTTGTACGATGATAACTATTTCGCATTTGGATGAATGTTGTCCCGGTGATGAATTGTAATGTACACCTACCGAAGTAACATTCATCTGAGCACGAAATTTGAACTGTAGCGAAGAGCACAGATGTTGTCTTCGAAAGAACTGAAATTATATTAGATATTTTTTTATCGAGAATATTTGTAAATCCCCGGTACACAACAAAGTATCACACTGGAGCTTACATAAGTAAACATGAAGCATACATTACAAAGGAACGAGTGAATTTAAGGTCATGAAGGATTACAACACAAATATCCATGTGCCTTCTCCGAGATTTGAACCTAGATCCTACAGCACTGCAGACAGCTTCATTAACCACTATACCGAATGAGCGGCGGATAGATAATGAAAAAAAATAAATTTGTGCTTTTTAGACCTCATTACATAGTATATAAAATTGCACGTTTCGTAGAATTTTAGGGTCTCCCGTGCAATGTCAGGTTTTGGGCCCCATGCCAGATCTTACAAAGGATTGCAAAACC